>SSNR01000175.1:1027037-1039642 GCA_006937965.1 Callopanchax toddi
CCCCCCCCCCCCCCCCCCCCCCCCCCCCCGTGTCATTACACATTATTAGGATTAGAATAGCTTGTATGGGTATATGAGATTTTGGTCATATTGCACAGCCATAGATTAGTATTGGTACCATGGTCAGATATTTGTACTCTGCAGCCGTCCCCAGGGAAAGGATCTTCTTCTGGTCCGCCGACATGCCCATCAGCATGTAGTAAAAGACGTGGTAGTTTCTCTCCTCAGGTGCCTGTTTGTTCAAGTTAATGTTCTTTACTACAAGAAAAATCCAACTCACATAACAGGAAAAATTCAGCTAATTCGTTTCCCCACCTGACGACAAACTCTGGACTTCTCCAGCAGATATTGCTCCACCCGAGCCCCTTCAATGGCCCCTCCCTTGGTGAAGTAGATATCGATGTACTTTCCAAATCGACTGGAGTTATCATTGCGAATGGTTTTAGCATTACCAAAGGCTGAAAAGAGAAATAAAAAGTGATGTGAGAAAAAAGCAGGAACGTTTTGATCATTGTGGGCAGTTCTCTCTAACCTTCCAGGATGGGGTTCGCCTCAAGAATCTGCTGCTCAATCCAGGAGTGCTGACCGCTCACCGCAGCCAGGAACTGCAGCATCAGCTTGGTGCTCTCAGTTTTCCCTGCTCCTGACTCTCCACTGAAGAAAACACATGTCAATTTTATCAGTATAGAACTTTATAAACAAATGATGTTCCAAACTGTTGTAGATGGGGTGTGATGGTACAAAAGATCCTGTTGACAGAATGGTGCATTAGACAGGAAGCCAGAGGTGGAAAGCAGCACTGGTGGCAGATTTGATTGTTTCTGTTAGGAGATAAGAGGCAGCATTTTGTACAGCAAGCACACAAACAACTGATCTACTGCAATCAAAGGCAGTAGTGGTGAAAGCATGAAAACAAGAAGTTATAACTGGAAGAAGTTTGTTGGAATGACTGAACTGATCTGTTGATCACATTTACAGGAAACATCATAAAATATAATACCAAAGATTTTAACAGATCAACAGAATGGTGCTCGAGACCTGAGAACAGAATCGGTTTCCTACACTCTCTTCCTTCAAACAAAATGACTTCTCTTTGTCAATTAGATGTTTCTGTTTAGTAAATTAATTTCACTGCTGGCTCCTACCTAGATTTAGTATTAAGTATTGTGACTGAACTCAAAACCCAAATGTCTGTTACGTATATGATGGTATATTAGAGCTAATGAGAGAGGGGGGAGTTTTGATTAAAGTTGAAATTTCCCAAAAAATGTTTAAATTCTCCTCGCCTTGCCTTCTTCTGCTCATCCAGATCTGGTTCATGGGGCAGCATCCCATATGTAGAGACGCCCAGACCGTCCTATGCCTGGCCACCTTCACCAGCTCCTCCGCTGGGACCCCAAAGTGTTCCCAGGCCTGTCCAGAGATATAGTCCCTCCAGCTTGTCCTGGGTCAACCTGGGGGCCTCCTGCCAGCAGGACATGCTTGAAACACCTCAGGCTTCTGGTCAGAAAAGGCTTCCCGACTAGAAGCCCAAACCACCTCAGGTGGCTCCTCTCGGTGTGGAGGAGCAGTAGTTCTACATCAAGTTCCTCTTGGATACCCGACCTCCTCACCCCATCTCCACAGCTGAGCCCTGCCCCCATAAAGGAAACTCATTTCAGCTGCTTGTATCTGTGACCTTGTTCTTTTGGTCATTACCCAAAGCTCATGACCAAAGGTGAGGATTGGAATGTAGCTCGACCGGTAAATCAAGAGCCTTCCTTTCTGGCTCAGCTCCTTCTTCACCACACTCCTCCTTCATCATCACTGCAGATGCTAACCTGATCCACCTGTCGATCCCTCCTTCCCTCACTCATAAGCAAGACCCCAAGATACTTAAACTCCTCCATTTGAGGTAGGACCTCTCCCCTGACCTGGAGTTGGAAAGCCTCCCTGTTCCGATCAAGAACCATGGTCTCAGATTTGAAGGTGCTGATCCTCATCCCAGCTGCTTCACACTCACTCAGCTGTGAACCTCCCCAGCAAGAGCTGAAGGTCAGAGCTTAATGAAGCTACGAGGATCTGTGGTGAAAAAACTTTATTATGCTTTGTTTACTAACATTTATACGGCATAACATTTGCTCCAGATTAAAGCACCTAGATGGATTATTTCAGCAAGAGAGCAGTTTTTGAATCCAACGTCCACACGGTGCCTCCTCCCAAAACACTTCGAAACGCGCGTGCACATGGCACATCACCTCTGTGTCTGTAAGCTGGGCATAAACAGTGCAACTCCTCCTCAAACTGTAGGGTTTAATCACTCACAGTTCACAGACCATGTTCTCACACTGTACAGGCTGCCCTGTCCCTGCTGTGCTTATACGTGGCTCTCTGTAGCAGCAAGCTGAGCTGATGCTGCTGGACTCTGAAGCTGAACCCAGAAATGACTCTGTCGTCAAGGAAGTTTGTAACCAAAATAAACGTGTATCCTTGGCAAGCCTTGCCATTCTGTGAGGAGAAATACTTTACTGTGTTCATTATGTCTTCTTTTTCAAAATTGTGAGGAGAAATGTTTAAAAATAAAAATAAATCCATGAGTAGTCAGGGAATAGATAACTATTTAGTAGAAATGAGCTCTGACTGGATCCTCATTGACAGCAGATGTAAACAGAGAAAGATACAGAGCGTCCTGTACGAGAGCGCCCTCTACTGCTACAGGTTTGTTCATAGCGCGTGCACATTGTCAGAAAGCCGACAATGCAGAAATTTACATTTTTTTGGCTGAAAAAATTCGCCGGCCAGAAAGAATACAAAGAGGTCCATAAGAGGAAGGAGGGTCTTCAGAAGACTAACATGTTGTGGAACTCAACCCATAGATCATAGTTTAGACCTGAAATATCATTAAAACATTTAGAAAGCTTTTATATAGAAAAATAATCCAGATAGCTGCTTTAAGGAAGGTCAGCTCAGCGTTCAGTGTCTGTTATTCTTGTGAACAAGTTAATAATTATAATTATTAATAATAACATTCTCATCAAGACTCCTTGAAAATAATTTTTGCACCACAGACCACATGATCTGCAAAAAGCAGAGATGAGATTCTCCTGCCCCCAAACTCGACACCCTCCACACCACGGCTGCTCCTAGAAATCCTGTCCATAAACGTTATGAGCAGAACTGGTGACAAAGGGCAGCCCTGGAGGAGTCCAACCCTCACTGGGAACAGGTCTGACTCACTGCTGATGACTCTGCAGACCAAACTCACACTCCTCTGGTACAGGGACTGAATGGCCCTTAACAAAATACCATCTACCCCGTACTCCTGGAGCGCCCCCCACAGGGTGTCCCTAGGGACACAGTCATAAACCTTCTCTAAATCCACAAAACACATGTGGATTGGTTGGGCAAACTCCCATGACCCCTCCATCACCCTAGCAAGGGTAAAGAGCTGGTCCACAGTTCCACGACCAGGACGAAAACCACATTGATCCTCCTCTCCGAGATTCAACCATCAACCCGACCCTCCTCTCAGTACCCTGGAGTAGACCTTTCCAGGGAGGCTGAGTAGTGTGATCCCCCTATAGTTGGAACACAATCTTTGGTCCCCCTTCTTGAAAATGGGGACTACCACCCTGGTCTGCCACTCCACAGGAACTGCCACCGATGACCACGCAATGTTGCAGAGACGTGTCAACAGGACAGTCCTACAACATCCAAAGCCTTGAGATACCCAGGATGGGTCTCGTCCATCCTGGGGGTTGTACTGCTGTGTTATGTGTAAAGTAAACATTTTTTTGAAAATGAGATGCATGCACCAGAGTTAGTTATGAAGTTCATGATGAATTGGTGCTTGGTTCAATACTCTGTCTTCCATTGGGCCAGCTATTAGACATCACAGGATACATTTCAGTTAGTATGCTAATGATACTCAGTTATATTTAACCATGAAACTCTGGTGAATTTCATAAATCATTATTATCCATCTCATTTTATTACAGCGCAATTTACTGCAATCAGTTGGCCTGAATCTGGACCTGTAATGATCTGGATTTGTTTCTTGGTTCAACACGTTGAGATGACTTGTGTTGTGAACTGTCGGCTTCTGTCAGTCTGCCCCAGGGCAGCTGTGGCTCCATCAGTGTGTGAATGTGTGTGTGAGTGGGTGAATGACTGATTCTAGTGTAGCGCTTTTGAGTCCCTGGACTTGATAAAGCGCTATACAAATGGAGGCCATTTACCATTGTTCTGGAAATAGTATAGTGACCTTTTTTGGAGGTAATATGCCAACTTGTTTTTTTTATAAAAAATAAAGTTGACAACTTTTTCCTGGGTGTAATATTTTGACTTTGATTTTGACACTTTCTCCTAAATTTGTCTTTTCAGTGGCCCTAATATGCCTTTGTACTGTTATAAAGGAACAAGCCCTGCCTTTAATTTCTGGATGGTCATGCTTTTACCATGTAAATATCAGTTAGTTAACTGTATCATTTCAACATGTTAAATACAGAAAACGATAAACTGAAGCACTCTGTGAAACCAATAAAGAATCAAAGAAAACTTCAGTCCTGTTCTAAGGCCAGAACACACCTGATGACACAGCACTGGTTCTTTCTGTTGCGCCTCATGTTGAAGAAGCAGGTGTCTGCAATGGCGAAAACATGTGGTGGCAGTTCACCAAGCCGCCGATCCGTGTACATGTGCACGTGCTCGGTGGTGTAGATGGGCAGCAGCTGGTAGGGGTTCACTGCAACCAGAATGGAGCCTGTGTATGTCTAAAAACAGAGAGAGAGAGAGAGAGAGAGACGGTAACATCACACAGAGGCACACTTGGTCAGGGTGTGTGTCTATTCACATGAGCATAAACAAGTTATTATGGTGGAAGAAAGGGGCTTCTTTCAGCCACAGCAGTAGTGAGGCACGTTATTCACTGGGTCAAACGTTTCTGTGATTAGTTCAATTCAAGAAAAGCTGTGATAAATTCTGATATTGATCCAATGATTGAAAGGTGGGGAGCAGGGCTAGCTGCCTTTAGGTTTAGCTTGCATTGTTATGTTTACATAACAATATAAATGTTCAAAATTTGTAGAGCACTTTTCTAAGTCATGGACACTTTTCTAAGTCATGGACACTTTTCTAAGTCATGGACACTTTTCTAAGTCATGGACACTTTTCTAAGTCATGGACTACAGTGCTTTAAGTTAGTCAGTCATTCACACACTGATGGTAGTGAGCTACATTGTAGCCACAGAAGCAAAGCAACCAGACGCAGGCGCCACCAGACCCTCTGACCACCACCAACAGGTGATGTAGGGGTAGCGTCGTGCCCAAGGACACAATGAAAAAGTGACCCAGCCTAAGCGGGGAACTGACAACCCTCCAGTTGTAAGACAAACACTCTACCTGCTGAGCTACTGCTGCCCCGGTATACAGTTTCTAATTCATTCCTACTAAACACATGACCACCAGCCTAAGGTTATGGTTCTCAACCAGAAAACTGGTGGATTGCCAACTCTGGGTCAAGAGAAGGTTTCTACCTCTAGTTTCTCTAGCTCTATGTTTGAAATGTCCACTCATTCACTGTACAGCGAGTTGGCATTTTGTAGTGGTGTTCAACATCATAATTGTTTCTTTTCATTCCCTATCTAGGGCACTAGTAACTCATCATGTAGCCCAATAAAAGTAGTCAACATACGTTGTTCACTACACTGGTAGAAATAGACCATAATGCATTGTGACCTGATCTGACAGACGTGCCAAGGTGATTTTCTGACATGTTGCTGATCATTTTTTAGACCCTAGAGCTGTAAAGTGTCTCGTATCCTGCTCCGTCTGAGAAGCAGGGCTGAAGACAAAAAGTGACATTTGTTCAAAATGATTGTTGCTCAGAATTAACAGTAAAGATGGTAAAATCTATGGGATAAGATTTGTGCCAAAAGGATCAACCCAAAAATACAGTCACACACAAAATATATCCAAATAAAGCAACCAAAAAAAAAAAAAACAATTCAGAAGAAAAAGGGTGAAATTCAAAAGGGAAGAAATCACTCAAACAAATTCATAAGTACATTGTTTTTTCTAAACTAAAAACTTATTTTTACTTCTTAACAATTCATATTTTACTTCTTTGACACACCTTTTTGGTTCTTACTTAATTCTGCTTCATTCAGACCATTCAGGCTTTTATTCTGAAGGGCATGTTTTGATTCTGCCAACAGCTCTTTGCTTTTGATGCACCCAATTTTTGCTTCTGCTCTAGGTCTTTGTCCTAACACGTTTTGTTAGGACACGTTTCATTGGTTCTGGGGGTTGTGACTCTAGCTGTTTGCCATATATGGAGCCACCTACTCCAAACCCTCATAACCAATGAAACGTGTCCTAACAAAACGTGTCCTAAAGTCACCATGTTACCATTTCACCAGCTGCACTGCAGGTTTCCTGTCTCCAAAAAGTGCTTACACAATGTTCAAAGTCTGCATAAAGTTATGCATATTTTTATATCACCCTTTTTTTTTAATATAAATCCCAAAGTTTGCGGAGAAAGTGACTTACACAACTTTCAGGAAAAAAAAAAAAAGAAACATATTTGTATATTTTGACGTAGCTTATACATGTCTCTGTCCAATTCATGTACAGACAAAACGACTGATGAAGAAAACACACACACACATGCTCACACATGATAACTTCCCGAAAATCATTTGCACCTTAAATGGAGTTGTTGTATTATTTATAAAGAAACAAAATGTTGAAATTGTTTACAAATCATTGCTTTCATTGTTTATTTACATTTTACGCAGCTTTGTACTGGGTAAAACAAAATGTCCTGATGTCTAACTGAGCACACAGGCGGAAACACTACAGTGTTATCTCACAACAGAGGCTCATTTGTCTCCATGGAGACAAACAGCTCTGTGATAAACTACAGGACAAAGTCTGTCTCTGAAAGCTGCTCGCGGCAGGCCAACATGCTGACAGCAGGTTATGGACTCCATAAAACTGGGTGGTTGACTGACAAACTTACGTAGATGAGGCCCTCTTTGTGGCGCACCATCAGGTTCCTCAGCAGCCCGGCCTCGTTCAGGTCACCCAGCATTATCATGTCATCCACGCCGCTCACGGAGGTGGGGTGCATGGGCCGGACGCTGCCCTCCATCTTCTTGTTGATCTTGTGCTCCTGGACAAGAAAACATCCGTTTCATGAAGATATATTCTAATGAATCTGAAAAAGCATTTGACAGATTCATACCTTTCCTTCATCATCGACCAGCTGGAGCTGCCCGGTGTCTGTAACCTTAACCACCGCTCCGATCGGCACTCCAGCACCAGAGTCCACCCACACGAAATCCCCCTGGTCAGAACAATCAGACGTCAGAAAAACCTCTAAACAAAGAACATCCTAACTGAATACATCCACCAGATGAACCAGGCTTACCTTACTTAAATGCAGCATGGTGGAAATATGAGAAAGGTCTAAAAACAGAGAAAAGGAATAAATAATTCTCTGGATTTAGTAAAGAAACTTCTCACAAATTAATACACATACAAGATAAAACGCCCATAATCAAAATGTTATTTTATCTGCTTTTTATTCACTTGAGGCAATAAGCCCTATAATCTTATGTAAACTAACAAGATTAAAATACTAACAATAACTTAAGATAATGTTGAACTTTTTCACACATCAAAAAAGTTTAGAATTTTTTTAGTTTAGTATTTTTTTCAGTGAACTTCAGTTCATGTGTCAGTCAAATCTAGAGGTTAAAATGTGCTCCACCTGCCACTTAAAGAGTTAGAGAAACTAAAGGACAGTTGAAGTTTTTAAAAACAAGTTTTCATTTTGATTGAATTATTTTATTTCCCTATAAAAGCACAGCTTCCTCCTTCAGACTTCCTGCATGATGAACACTAATATAGGATGATGAATGTTAAACTAATACATTACTTACAATATTATAATCAAATTAATTTACAGCATAATCACAAACCTGGTGTAACGGTGTGTTTGGTGCGGTTTCCTACCTGAAACAGGTGTTTCTGCGGTTGAAGCTACTGCTCAGAGACCTTGAATGACTGTGAATCAGGAGCGTTTCCCAGCATTGTCTCACTTTATGGCTCTTTGACTTTGCTCCTACAAACGACCCATTGTCACTAACAGCTGGACTCTGGGCGGGCGTTTCAGCTGCTTTGAAACAAACCACCTGCTGGAACCCGACCTGGTTCATTTTCAAACATCCAAATTATGTATAAAGCAAAAAATCTAAAATTACCTGTGAATATTCAAAACAATGTTTGAAAACAGAAAGAATGCTTGACTTTAGAGAAGTAGTTCTCTTTAAACAGCATCCAGTGATGACTGATGTTAACAAGACTGTTTCAATCAGAAGGATGAAAGATTAAATACTTGGTTAGAAATAATTTAATGAACAAAAACAAATCAGGTGGCAGGGGAATATGCCACACAGACCAGGTAGGCTCAAACGTATAGTGAGGGTCTGCTGGGAATGCACGGAACAAGAATCTGTCCAGATGGTCTTCATCTTCCACCTTCAGCAGAGCTTTGACTACGTCCCGAGAGCAGTGGGGGACACTGAGACCAAATGAGCCTTGTTACACTCTGCTATAGCTGAGGAGGTGGCCAGTGCCAGTCGTGGAGGTAACCCCGTACCTTCTGGTAGACACCAGAGGTTAGGGGAGTCGTCAGGCTGAAGGAGGAGGCCTACAAGGCATGGCTGGTCTGTGGGTCCATACAAGCAGCAGACAGGTATTGGAGGGCCAAGCAGGGTGAGGCAGTGGCAGTTGTGGTGGCAAAGTTTCGAGCATGGAATGAGTTTGGTGTGGTCATGGAGAAAGATTAAAATGGGGGACAACTTGCCTGGGAGGAATATACTGAGAAGCTCCTCAATCCCAACAACACGTATTCCAGGAACCAAAGCTGAGAGACCTAGGGATGGACTCTTCAATCTCTTGGGCAGAAGTCACTGAGGTAGTCAAACATCTACGCAGTGGTGGAGCCCTGGGGTTGGCGAGAACCATCCTGGGTATCTCAAGGCTATGGGTGTTGAGAAGACAGTGAGGTGAGGTAGGGCGGGGAGGTGACAAAAACAAATCTGCTAGAGAGTGGAGAAGAAAGGAAAGTTAAAAGGTCTCATTGTTATTAGTTTACTTTTGGGATGCTCTGCTGATCCTGTATGTTTGTTGTTGATTTGTGCATAGTGCGGACATTTAAACTGGATAATTTTGATTAATATAAGTGCCAGTATTTTTTTGGTTTTTTGATCATAAAAGAATTGAAAAACATATGTGAGAAGGGAAAATATTAATTAGTTGTAGATGATTTATGTTTATAAAATATCTCATAGGTTTGCAGTTCAACCTTTGTTGTTATGTTGGTGTAAATATTAATGTCATAGTAATAATTATTATTTGTACTTTAAAGGTCTCATATTCATCACTTTCTCTCCACTCTGAATCATTTCTTTTACATCTCAATAACATGTCAAAGCTCTGCACTGGTCAAACTGACCCTTACTTTAAGGTCAGCTGTTGGTGCTCCCGTGGTTTTGAAAGGGCGGGGGTGGGCTCAGGTAGTCAAAGGTGCTCTGATTGGCTCTGTCCTCTAGAGAGGCGTGGTCTTTTCCCTTCTTGACGTCAGCAGAAGAAAGATTTTGAAACCACCCGTTTTAGCATTAGCTCAAAACACATTTCCCAAAATGAGAATCAGGAAGTGAAAACGGTGAAAATATTTTAACACTTTTGGGTCTCAGACACAGTCTTGGGACTGATATAACTGTTAAAAGATCTTTAGAAAGAGAAGTTTGCAAAATGGGACTTTTGATATTTGATTTCATTGTGCATTTTATTCTGAAGAAAGTCTGGTAGGAAAGATAAAGAGAACCTAAAAGAAAGAAAGAAGGAAGGAAGGAAAAGGAATCAATGGAAAGAAAAACATAAAAGGAGAGCAAGAATGGTAGAATAATAGAAAGAAGGAAGAAAAGAGAAAGAATGAAGGAAAGAACAAACTTTTTCCTTCTGGTCACAAATGTTATAAACCAGCTCTGATCACTGTAGAAGTTCTTTACAGGAAATGAGGGACAGATAAGACTGAGCCACGTTGAGGTGATGAGTCAGAGGTTAAGAGGACCAAAACCCAAGTTGCCCTTAAAGAGTCATCTACACTTGAGGTTGTGCAACAACATCTTGAACAGTAGATTCTTCTTAAAACTCAATGAGACTAAAATAGAGTAAATGTGCAGCTCCTGTTCTTGAAGATGCTCAGTGATAACCGCTTATTTAATCTATCAGGCGTGGTTTGTTTATAACGTGTTAAGAGACACGTCAGCTGCTTGTTTAGTGGCAGTAGGATGATATATCTGAAAGAGGTAACAATAATAATAAAAACGGGGGATGAGAAACTCAATTAAAGGCCTAGCACCCTGTGAAGGAACACGCCACCTTTCTGAACCATTTTGTTGAATGTGTAAGATCTCAGCCCTCTGTGTTGTAGATCAATATCAGTTTTGATGACATCATTTTTACCTCAGTATCAGTAAAAGTGACAAAGTTTTATCTATTTTGAAGTTTTCTATATTGCTTGATTAGGTTTTATTAGGAGCAACCATCTCAAAAGGGATACTTGGGTCATTCTGAAAAGGCGTTCTATCGTTATTTATCTACCGTAGGGTCCACACCCATCTGTGATCTCACTCAAAGTGGGCGGAGACTCTGGAAACAGGAAGTCGCTCTCTGACCAGGGCAATATGACTAGTCGGATCAGGAGAGAGACACTGTTGCAGATCGGTAACAAATATTCAGCTAATTGTATGGTATTTAAAACAACTCTTGCTCAAAAGAGTAAACAACGTAGAATTTTTACATTATGGAAAAGGCGGAAAAGAGCTCCATTCCATGGACAGCATATGAAGTAAGGCAGCAAGAAGCTCATGCTGATGTTTACCAGCCAAACCACGCTTCCAGGAGAGCCTCATCTTAACCTGGATAACAGCTCGTTTTCCTTCCTCAGAGTTCTGACCAGGTTTGGAAAACCCAGCTGGAGCTGGAACTCAGCAGTGGCATAAAGGAACAAAAAAAGAGGATCAACAAAGAGCCTCGAGGTGTCCTGACTGATCACAGACGATCACATGGATAAAAGAGTCAGGCAATCATACGCTATGGCAGCTGGGACGCCACTGAAGCAAACACAAGACAACAGTAATACTGAAAAAAGCAGTGGAGCAATGATGTGTTTGAAACATAACATAAGCAGAGCTGAACACAGGAGCCATTTTGAACCAGAACCGGATTGGACACGAGGAAATAATAGAAAATGTGACCGTAAATAAATAAATTTATTAAATACAGAATATGAAAAAATGAGAATAAATAATGAAATAATAAAGGAAACAAACTCATAAAACAATAAGTGGTATGGTGGTTCTTCAGGGGCTCAGATGAAGGGAGTTAAACAAGACTTGTGCTCATTGATGCAACCATCTACCAATCAATTGCCATGCTAATTGCTCGTAGCTTCACCATGACTGTTAGCTAACGTTTGTGAGGATACACACTCCCGTGGTTTTTAAATGGCGGGGTGGGCTCAGGTAGCCAAAGGTGCTTGTGATTGTCTCTGTCCTCTAAAGAGGAGTGGTCTTTTCCTTTCTTGACGTCAGCAGGGGAAATATTTAGAAACCAACTGATTTAGCATTAGCTCAAAACACATTTCCCAAATATGAGAATAAGGAAGTGAAAACTGATATTTTCTCACTTTTGGGTCTCAGACACAGTAGTTTTTGAGACTGATATGACTGTTATAAGATCTTTAGAAAGTGGATTTTGCATAATATGTATCAGTTTCTGTAGACTAGAGGAGAATTAAATGATGTAAAGAGATGCCTATTCAGAAAATTTAATTTGGACTTCATTTACCAAAATAAACTTAAAAAAACAACAACTTTATATTAAACAGCTGCCACAGAATCAGCTGATGAGTGGTTTTAACCAGAGTTCAGAGTGACTAAAGATACTTTAATCAATTGAATTGATTATTGAGAGGTTTCCTCTAAATTGATGTTAAGTATACATTTTAAAGTTTTAAACTGGCCGAGGTTCGGTCTGCTGATGTTTTAGATGGGGGTTAATCTGGAACACATTACTGCTATCTTAATTAAGTTTGCCGATAAACATTAGGGCTAACCAACACCAACCATAGACAATGTTTATAAAAACCTTTATTAAAGTATGAAAACTTTGTCTTAAAGTACAAACCAACAGTACATGTATTTATTTAACTTATGCTGGGCGTACACCTAAAGACTTTGACAAGATTTTGAAAAGACTCTAAAAGATTATCAGCTCACATCTAAAGACTCGGGTTAACAGTCGACTAGTCTCAGACTAAAGATTTTATAAAGACTGAATCTTGTAGGAACACTAATTACAAGACTGCAACTAGATTATGTTAGGATTTCATTCCCGCAAAATTCCTCCCATCATGCTCTGTGTGATATAGTGATACTATATTATGTTGATAGTTGAAAGAGAGTATAACTGTTCTGCTGGGCAATTCTATTTTATTTGTGGTTACACAGCGCCATCTAGTGGTGATTTTATTATCCGAGTTTTTCCTGTTG
>SSNR01000175.1:1039652-1051136 GCA_006937965.1 Callopanchax toddi
AGTTAAAAATGGAGGAGAAGCAGCTTTTAGCTACTTTAGCTTTTGCCACTGCAGTCATTTGTAGTGAAAAGAAAAAGACGAGAAAGCGTCAGAGAATATGGGAACGATTTGGCTGCATAAACGGGACAGCAAGGTCTTGTTTTGTTGGGTTATGACTGACAGGGCTTCCTGGTTCTGCAGTGAGAACGAATCCTATTGGTTTTTGCTTGTTGTACGTCACTCCGACTACGCTCCGACTACAAAAAATATCTAGCAGGTTGGATATGAAAGACTGGAGAAAGACTGGCATAAATCGGGTCGCCGACTGCAGATTATCCCCTTACATCTAACGACCGCGACGACGGGAGCGCGCAGAGACTCCGGTAAGATTCCTAAAGACTGACAGTCTTTAGTCTGCGACCGTGAAAATCGTTAGGTGTAAGCCCAGCATTAGGGTGACCAGATTTTCAAAACTAAAAACTGGGACACTTACATTTTTCCAAAAATGAAAGGTTGACGTGTCGTTGATGGTGACTTAACGGTTTTTTACTGTGGAAAATGCAAAAGTAGTGATATTTGAACATATATATTCAAAATATGGACACCCTTTGTAATCTTTTTAGTGCAACATTTTTAAAGAAACTATGCTGTATTTTTATAACACATTTGTTGTTTGGCCAGTAAAATACATCATTAAATAAACGACACAATTGCATGCATTTGTGAAAATCTACATTATGAAATATTCAGTTAACATCAGTCAAAACAACTGGACTGATTGAGGATATTAATGCAACTGTTCAAGCAGGTATGAAGGAGAACTCAAATGCAGGTTAAAGTGATCACAAAAATCCCTGTATTAAAAGGTCAGGCAGAATAATCCAAGTCGTGAGGCAAAAGGGTAATCCAAAATCCAGAAAATGGGTAAAAGCACAAAGTTCTAAACTAACTATGAATCAAGAGGTCAAGGCACAAAGAGCAAAACTAAGGCTGGGACGAGAGTCAGGAAACTAACGAACTGGCAACTGAAAGAGAGGAGAGACTGGTTTAAATACAAACACAAACAGCTGTAAGAAATCAGAGTAATGAGAAACAGGAAACAGAACTGAAACAGAAGGGAGACTTCAGAATAAAACAGGAAATGAGAAAAGAGGTGGTCTCACAGCAGGGAGTGACGGCAACTTTACCAGTCTGACTGGGATATATTTGATCAATCCTGTTATTTATCTAACCCATGGAATATTTTCCTATGATCTTTTTATTTTAAAGTTAACATTAAGAGTTTCATTTTAAGTCAAATCAATTTCAACAACACTTGGTCTGTAATGTTTAAACTTTAAACCAATCAACACATTAAACCTTACCTGAATGCTCACTGAAATCCTGGGATTTCAGGGAAACATGAAACAATCCAACTGGAATTCCTGCAGCTCTTTACTGCAGCATTCCCAATCACATGGATTTATTATAGAGCTTCAGTGTTTCAACTGAAGCCAAACCACAACGGTGATAAAATTAAGGAAACCCTGCTGAAAAAAACAGCATAGACCAGCATATGCTGGTTACCAGCATATGTTGTGTTTTGGTGCTGGTATGCTGGTCCATAGTGATCCATTAGTTCAACCAGCATATACCAGCACCAAACCAGCATAGACCAGCACCAAACCAGCATAGACCAGCACCAAACCAGCATAGACCAGCACCAAACCAGCATAGACCAGCACCAAACCAGCATAGACCAGCACCAAACCAGCATTGACCAGCACCAAACCAGCATTGACCAGCAAAGACCAGCAAACAAATCATGATGGTCTTGATTTATATGCTGGTCAATGCTGGTCTATGCTGGTTTGGTGCTGGTCTATGCTGGTTTAGCTGGTAGACCAGCATGATTCAATGCTGGTCTATGCTGGTTGAACTAATGGATCACTATGGACCAGCATACCAGCACCAAAACACAACATATGCTGGTAACCAGCATATGCTGGTTTTTTCAGCAGGGATAATACAATAAATAGGGAGTGTCTGTTTTGGTAACTGCTTTTTACAGTAAATGTATTTTATTTACTTATTTCTAACTCTAATTTTTGTGTTCCTAAACTCAACCGTTTTTTTTCCAATCTCATCCTTTGCATTCTAAATGGAAATCTGAATAAACAGGATGCTGTAGATTAAAAAGTACATGAGACTCTGTGTTTGAATAATGTTTAGCAGCTCCTGTCTCCTCTGCACTACTCCACTCTCCTCTTCATCACGTCTTCAGACTCCGTCTTGTGACTCATTTAAAATGTTTTATAAGGTGTGTGGTGTTAGAGCAGTACCTCTCAGTCTTCCAACATATGTCACAGCCTGTATCGTTGTTTTTTGTGATGCTAAAATCGCTCCACATGACTCTGTTGACGTTCTGCCGCTAGCTAACTCACAGAACGTGTTCTCAGTCAGCGCTGCCGCTGACAGGAGGGGAGGAGTCAACTCGCTGCCTGACTTCGCTCTGCGTTCATTTACTATTTTTCCTTCATTGATAAAACTTTTTACCTTAAATTACTTTAAAATATTGATATTTTAATAAGAGAATCGCACTGTAAGCCATTACTTTGGTTTAAAATCGGGACACCCGGGACACAGGCTGGGAAAAAACGGGACAATATAACGGGATTGTAAAAATCCTTTGGGACACGGGACACATGACTCAAAAACGGGACTGTCCCGGGTAAAACGGGACGTCTGGTCACCCTAGGTTAACCTCCAATAACCACTCCGACTGAACAGCGACTCATACAGCTTCAGGACAACAACATCACGACTGCGCATGCTCAGAGCTTAACGCTGCCGTAAAGCATGTCGCAAAAGTCAACACATACACGTGATTAAATCAAAACATCAGTGTAGTTTAGCACCAGATTTAACACTAGTTCTCACGTGTTTGCTTGTGCACAGTTAAAAGTGCGCTAATAGTTTAGCGCCAGTTCATTGAGGAAGGCGTGGTTTATCCTGAGCACATTTTCATCACAGCTGGAGCTTCAAGTCAAACCTGACGTCACGTCAATTCTTCAAAACGTTCTATCGTTTTACGTCAGCCGCGCAACAGACGCACGCACCTGCGCACCTGGGGGATTTCCCGTTTCCATGGTTACAAGTTTAGAGCGCGTTCTGCTTTCTGCTCATTCCAAGGCGAAGCTCATCTCTGCCGGAAGAAAAGTTTGTATCACTGTTTAACCGGAAGAATTGCTTTACATCTAAGTTTTTTTCTCTCTCTTTTTGTTTCCAGGAAGTACCGCAGTGTCCAGGAGAGCTCCCGACTGACTGATTACCTTCCAGAACTTGGATATGTGAGTTTTGAATATTTTAATAACCTCAACCTGTTATGTTCTGAAGCTTCTTTCAGGCTCAATCTGTTCTCTAGTTTAGTTTTTTTTTTTTATTGCTGCTTATATTTGTGATTTATTATTAGTATTAGCTGTGCAGCACTTTGAAGCAGCTGTGTTGCTTGTAAAATACTTTACAGATAAACTGAGATTCACTGTTTCCAGACTTGAACAGAGCTCACGTTTTACAGGTTTGATGATTTATTCAGTAAAAAGCTGATTAATCCAAACCTCACAGGTCATCTGGTCCAAAGAGCAGAGTGAAATCAAAATGAGTTTAATCTGAGTTGAAGAGAATTCTAGTCCAAAGTAACTAGGTGTAGTGGTTAGTATCTGTAATGTAATGAACTGTCAGCTGGTTTTTGGTTTGGGGGGCCTGCAGGCCTCCATTGGGGAATTCCCATGGAACACAAAATGGCCGCTATAGGGGAACTCCCCTATGGCGGCCATTTTGGGTTTTACAGGGTTCCATTAAACATGATTCTGTTTCCATGGTTACCACTTAGATGCATTATTTGAACACAACCAAAACCTGAACCTTTAAGAAAAATTTTGTACTACTGCGGACTTCGTTCATTTTTTTAAATTTTATTAGCAAAATGTGGTATGTTACACATCAGGATAATACAGTACAAAGAAATGTGAACAGAGTGAACAAAGGGGCCAAAGTACTAAACCAGTAGGCTATGTGAAAATAAGTACAGAGCACAATCTGATGTATGACCTTACAAAAAGAAAAAAAAAATGTGGGGAGAAAACAAACATTACCAGTTATTTAAATTATATTCTTCAAACAAATTCCAGATTTTTATAGCTTTTAAGTTCTCTGAGTTTTTAATGGAGTCAGCATATATTTTAATTTCACAAATAAAAACAGATAAAAGAGGCGTGGCAAGGGTATATTTACGTTTATGAATATAATATTTAGCTAAAATAAAAATAAGTTAAGTATGTAGTTTCTATTATTATCATTGTAATCAAAAACCCCAAAAATCATGTTTAAAACAGAAGGAAACATCGGAAAAAACTTTTTTTTGCAGAAAGTCTAAAACATCAGACCAAAATGTTTCAGTTTTTGTACAAGTCCAGAATAAGTGTGTAACGGTTGACTTCGTTCATCCAGAGCTAAAGTTCAACTTTCCTACATCTTTGACTGGAAAGTTTCACAAAACTCAAACTTCAATCATTTTCTGTTTCAAAAATCAAGAAAAAGCTGCTGAATAAAAACTCACCTGGTCCACAGGATACAGTCAAGTCCAAACCAGGTTTCATCCTAATCAAAGGGACTTTTTCTAATCAATCTAAATGTAGTGGTTGAATATTTCCTGTAATATTCTTCTGACTGATCTGTAGCAGCTCCATTCAGATTTCTATTCAACTGAGCAGAAGGATGTCAACAGAAGTCCTTTAGATTCTGATCTCTGATCAGATCTATCAGTTTTTACAGGGAGAGTCTAGATTTGTTTGGACTCTGATGGTTTTAGGACTCTGTGATATGAAAATAAAAACTCACTGAAGTCACAATTAATACTGAAAGCTTCATTTAATCATCAAATTGTGTTTCTGTAGAAGAGAAGGAATAAGGGCTAAATAACACAATAGAGAAAAGGTGACATTAGTCCTGAAAGCTTCCAGATGAAAACAGGATTCCTGCTGATGGATGAACCTGTGAGCAGAACTTTACTGGAGCTTGTGACACAACAGTGTTGACACGAACCATCTGATGGATCAACCTGCATCCATTCTTCATTTTTCAAAAGCCCACTGATGATCTGACTTCACGTTCTGCATCTGACTCGTCTCTATAGAGTTTCTGAATAAATGCAGCAGCAGATTGTTTTCTGAACTATTCAGACTCAACAACAGAAAGTAGAATCAATGAGACTCAGTCAAGTTCAACCCACAGATATTAAAGTACTGAAATAAATACTGGAGTTCAAATATCACAGTAACCATTAAGAACTGTCTGTTTAAAGAGGTTTGTAGATCAAATCCTTCTTGGTACATTAACATGTAAAAGCAGCGTTTATAAACTGATTAGAGATCAGTTCTAAACATGAACAAATGATCTGATATTTACTGTTTTAAACTGATTAGAGATCAGTTTAGATGATCTAATATTTACTGTTAATAACAACAACAAACATCACTTCATATCTTCATGATGTCATCGTTGATTAACCTGTCATTTATGTGTTCCAGCCAATCAGCAGTAAGTCAGTCATCCAGACGTCCAGCACGATGGAGGGCTCGGACCGCTACCGCTGCCTAGAGCGCTACCGCAACCTGCAGCTCCTGGCGGACTTCGAGAGGGAGATGGGCCTGGACCAGACCCTCTTCATGGAGGGGGTCCCCGGAGAAGACCTGCTGGATCCTCTTGTTGATCCTTTCCTCTCCCGACCAGTTTCTCCTCTCCTTCCTCCTCCTCTTCCTGCTTCTCCTGTCCTTTGTCCTCCTCCTCCTCCTCCACCCTCTCCTCCTCGATCCCCGTCTCCTCTTCTCCCTCCTCCTTCTTCTGCACCTCCTCGCCGTCCTCCTCCTTTTGCTTCTTGCCTTCCTCCTCCTCGTTCCACTTCTACTCGCCGTCCTCCTCCTTCTTGTGCTCCTCCTCGTCAGCCTCCTCCTCCTGATTCATTCTCTCCTCCTCCTGATTCATTCTCTTCTCCTCCTGAGTCTCCTTTTTCTGCCTCATTCTTTTCTCCTCTTCCTGACTGTCTTTCTCCTATTGCTTCACCCTCTCCTCCTCGATCCCCGTCTCCTCTTCTCCCTCCTCCTTCTTCTACTCCTCCTCTCCTTCCTCCTCCTCCTGATTCATTCTCTCCTCCTCCTGATTCATTCTCTTCTCCTCCTGACTCTCCTTTTTCTGCCTCATTTTTTTCTCCTCTTCTTGACTGTCTTTCTCCTATTGCTTCACCCTCTCCTCCTCGATCCCTGTCTCCTCTTCTCCCTCCTCCTCCTCCTCCTCTTGCTTCTCCTCTCCTTCCTCCTCCTCCTCCTGCTTTTCCTCTCCTTCCTCCTCCTCCTCCTGCTTCTCCTCTCCTTCGTCCTCCTCCTCCTGCTTCTCCTCTCCTTCGTCCTCCTCCTCCTTCTGCTCCTCTTCTCCTTCCTCCTCCTCCTCCTCCTCCTCCTCCCCATCAGGTCCAGGTGAGTGGTTCATTCTTTTATCCATAAAGGTTCTGAAGCTTCTTCCAGGTTGAACTCGTTTCAGCTCGTTGGTCAAAAACAGACAGAGTTCAGATCAAAGAGGTCAGAATATTCAAGGAGCGGTTCAGATCTCTTCAGTCTGTTTCTGGTGAAAGGTTGTGATCAGTGAATATCTCCCCTGTTGTAGATAGAGCTCTGAACAGCCTCCGTTTGGAGAAACAGAGATTAGCTCTGATCAGACAGATGAGCTAACAGCTAGTCAGAATGGTTCTAGTTACAAAATAAATCAACAATTCCAGTGATCCATTTCTCCAAACTGAGGCTGTTCAGAGAGCTCTCTCCAGCAGGTCAGATCTTCACTGATCACAACCTCTCCACAGAAACACTCCTTAAACGTCAGAAGGATCACAGTCATCTCATCAACCAATCAGAGTGTTTTTATCCTCTAAACCTAAAGTTGGATCCTTTTCTGAGGGAATGTTTGATCTTTTTCTTCTGGACTGTTGATTGAACCAAACCAGCCTCTGAGAACGTCTCCTGAAGCAGCTCCATTCATAACAGCAACATTCATTCAGTTCTGTTCTTAGTGTGGAGGATCGACTGCTCCTGACTCCTTTTAGAGCCTAGAACTAGTTTGAACTGCTTGATGTTTTAAACACACATTCTTAAATCAATGTTGTTGTTATAAATGAAAAGTCAATTCCTTGTTGATCAATCCTGCCACCTGGTGGACAGGTGACGTCACAGCAGGCTGTCGTCTCATCTTGTGTTTTTGTCTCCAGGTCCTGGACGTCCCCATGGTAAGTCTTCCTCAGGACGCTGTCCTGTATCCTATTGGGATGCTGTAAGTAAAACACACCAACATGAAGAATGAACAGAAGCTGCAAAGCCTTCATTTAGGTGTTCACATCATGTTTTGATCTCACGTGTGTCTGTTTTCTGTACAGGAACGGCCAGGTTGTGTATGGACTCACCCCCCCTGCTCCTGCTGCCCCAGCTACTCCTGCTGCTCCTGCTCCTCCTGTCTGCGGCCCACGGTAACTTTTCATTTGATGTTTTCTATCTAAATTCTTAGTTCTTCACTCGTGTTCTGTGTCAGTGGATGATCTGCAGGAACATTCTGAGCAGTAACCATGAGGTTTAGATCCCAGCTTGTCTAAAGAAGGAGTTTGATCTTGTCTTGTGGAATTCTGTTTGTGTCAAAGCTTTTTTCTTTCTCTTCAGTTTAAGGCAACACAAAGATGTAAACACTGTCTGTTTTTTGTGTCTCTGCAGGAAGAGAAAGCGTGTGGACCAGCAGCCTGCGGACCAGCGGCCGTATGTGAAAAAGCCCCTCAACCCCTTCATGATCTTCCGGCGGGACCAGAGGCTGACGGTGGACCCAGAGACCGCCAGGGGGAGTGCGGCCGTGAACGCCGTCCTAGGAGAGAGGGTCAGTGTGTTCGCTGCACAATGTTGATGTTTTGGGGCGTTTGTATCAGTTGTGCTCCAGGTGTGTATCAGTGTGTACTCTAACAGTGTTGTGTGTCTGTCTTCTTACCACAGTGGAATGCGATGTCCCCGGAGCAGCAGCAGGACTTCTACACCCAGGCTGAGAGGGAGAGACGGCTCCACCAGCAGCAGTACCCCGACTGGTCCTCCATACAGAACTACGTAAGTCCACTCTGCTCAGACACCATGACATCATCACACAGCTGATGCTGATGAAACACAGAGAGAGGAAAGAGTCTCTATCAGCTGATATCAGAGGGAAACATTAATGTGTGTGTTTTCAGGGCCAGAAGAGGAAGCGCGTCAGACGGAGGGGGACGGCCACCAGCACTGTGTGAGTCCAGCGAGCCAGGAGGAGGCAGTAGCCGCAGCCAGTGAGAGAAGCTCACTGAAGATCCATATCCTTTAATGGCTTTGATTTGTTCTATGCACCATTCATGTGTTGGACTAGAGTCCCCTGTTTGGTTTATTTGGTGCATAGTTTGTTCTTTTAGATTAGTTTTATTCTATTTGATTGTTGGGTCTTAGTCCCTTGTTTTAATGGTTAATAGTTTGTTTTATAGATGATAAGTTTTATTTTGTGTGATTTGTTGGGCTTTAGTCCCCTGTTTTAATGATTAATAGTTTGTTTTATTGATGATAAGTTTTATTTTCTGTGAGTTGTTGGGCTTTAGTTAGTTAGGTAGGGAGGTTTCGTTTTACTGCATCAAGGCAGCGTTGATGTGAAGTCGATGGATCTTAATGCAGATTTAAAGACTTCACTGAGATGCTGTAGATGCAGGTTTTGCTTTGCCTGTTCATGTCATCACAAAAAAGCAAAAGGCGCTGGTAAGGGTACTCTCAGACTCTGAGACGGGGTTCGAATCCCTGCGGTGCCTTGCTGATTGGACTGACAGAATGTGTTGCATTTCAGTGTAAACCTACGGTAGCAGAAGCACTAATTGGTGGGTAATTTAATGTCAGACACAGGGTTGGTTGATGTCAGTTTAAAACATCAAGAAACTTGTATTTATTAACTTCTTCCATAGACCCAAACACACAGTGGAATTTCTAGAAAAACAAATGCACTTACCTGCCTGTGCAACTCTGGGCAGCTCTGGTGGTTTGAGGGTGGCTCCTGGTCCCGACTCCTGTGGGATCATTGGGGAAAGTGGTTGATGTAGAGGTGGGGGGCCAGTCAGGAACCTGGTCCCTCATACCAGGGGTGTGTCTCTACTGATAAGCGTTGTGTTCATCCGTCTGTCCCCCCATGACCCCATCATTTAAGTCCTCCAGTGCCATTCTGGACTTGCCAGCTCCTTGCCAATAGAATTATTGACATACTCATCATCACTGATCTGCCTGGTCCAAAATGGACCGTTCCTTCAGGTGCTTAGCTTTTTGTCAGTCAGTGTCTGTGTGACTCCTAACCCAGAACCCAAACCCCTGCATCCTTCAATGTTCTATAACCGTCTAATCTGAGTTTGTCCTGTTTCCAGGTGTGTCTCGTCTTCCCACCCATTTCTTGGACCTTGTTATAGTGAGTGGGCTTTCCTCATCTTCATCCTCACAGACACTCACCTTCACCTCATCTGGCTTCCTCCCCTGTGCTCTCATGGAACCTGGCTGACACCTGTGGAAGAACAAAAGTAGAGTTGTATCAGGTAGGCCTGTAGCGACGTGTCGATGACATCAACGACTCCATTTTTAAAAAATCGTCAACATCAAATCTGGTAGTCGATGCCCCACGCCCACTCGCCACACATATGTGAGTGACCAAAACAAAGCAGCATGGAGAACGAAACTCCGACCGTCTCCAACCAGCTCTCAGGCTCAGCAGCTTGCACTCCTAAGCTCTACATGTCACCAGAACACAACCCACCGCCCTACCTCAAACATGTGGGAATACTTTAAACGCAGCCAGAAGCTTCAAGCTACAGATATTTGCCTATTTGGAGTTAATTTGGCTTTAAACAGACATATAGTGGCAGCAAAGAGCTCCAACACCTACGTGTTCACTCTCCCGCTGAGTGTGTGAACTAAGCTCACACAGCTAGCAGTTAGCAGCAGCTGATAGCACTTCATCTTCACTGAAGTAGCCTTTTTTAATTCATTTTTTGTTTAATTTTGTATTTGTTGTTTCATACTTAGCTGTCTCTGTCACAGATAAACACTGGACCGGTCGGTGTTGTGACTCGGTCACAGAGTAGTGTAACACCAACTCATAAACACGGTTAAACTGGAAAAAAGCCAGTTTGTGTTTGTTTCCCTCCCCACCCTAAACCCTTTGGTTTGGGAAGGGGAACATTTAAAAAAACATTGAACTATTAAAGTTGTTGTTTTTTTTTATTGGAAAGCCAAGTCAGTAAAGAACTTGTATTTTGCTACCTCTGTCTGGGTTCCTTTTGTACTAACTCAACCTTGGGTTACTTGGTCACTGTGGTGTCATTTAGGGGCCTCTAGCCTTGCCCATGGTCACAAATACATCATATATAATGGCTAGACATCACTCCACTTTCCAGTAGTTTCCCCTTATCTTGTCATTTTCCCTTAGACTTCATAACAACATGCGATCATTTTATTGCCAACAAAGTTCTGCTTCTGATCAGCTGATTAGGTTGTCAAATGGTTGACTGACTGAGCTCAACTTATAAATACCTTATAACTTATAATACACCTTCTAACTGACCTTATCAACTTATAAATACCTGATAGAATTTCCAAAATAAAAAACACCCAGTCCAAAAAACCAAAAGGCATAATAACAACTCCACAACCAGAAGATCACTGTAAGCTTTGGACAACCCCAGTTAGCCTCACCTTTATTTGGATGTCTTTATTAAAAATGTGCCCACTGACTCCTAAAGAAAAGAAAAGTCAAATCAGCCCCTACAAAGGCCAGAGCAGTAATAAGTCAGAGTCACTCCAATGCTTGATGTCTGTAGCTAAACAGGCTCCAGTGGAGCAGTCGCTCAGGAACCTGTAGAGCAATGCTGAGGGTTGTGACTTCAAGCCTCACCTGGAGCATTTAGTTTGTCAGAAGCTCACAGACAGATTAGGGTTTAAGGTGGAACGTCTAAAGGAGGAATGTAGATGATGGATGGTCTGTTGCCTCAGTCAACTGGCTCTGGAGAAGAGAGTGAAGCCATCAGAGTGAGGAGCTGTGGTCAGTGAGTCCTCCAGCGCTCTATAGGAGCCTATAGCAGCAGAACTAAAGGGGTGAGTCAGGACAGGCCCAGCTGACACTAAAAAGCTACGTTTCACTTTTACAAGTAGACAGAGTGTCAGCCTGACAGATGGAAACTGCTTCCAGCAGAGAGGAGCCTGGACGCTGAAAGCTCTGCCTCCCGTTCTACTTCACACCTGCATCTAGAAATGATTCAAAACGACAGCTCTGACTTCTCAGTCTTCATTTAACGGTCTGCTTTGTTTTTCTACACAAGGCCCTGCAGGTTGTTCATTGTAATGTCACCAAACCGCCACAAGAGGGAGACATATGACACTTCAGTTCAAGAAAGTTCTCAAA
>SSNR01000175.1:1054821-1191751 GCA_006937965.1 Callopanchax toddi
CGTGTCCTGTCCGGCTGTGGAGCAAACAGAATAATGTCTGAGTGCCAAAAACAAGCCCAACAGTGTTGCTGTTTCAGGTGAGAGGTTACAGCCACTGCTACAAAACTCCTCCTGATTTTCGTTTAAATATAACGCCCAAAATCTTTATTAGAATATTTTTATGGTTGATTGGACACGGAGCCTGAAAGTGAAGGGAAGGGTACAGAAAGAGGGATGCATTTGTAGTGTTCTCTAGTGTAAATCAATGCCTTACGAGTCATTTTTACAAAGAAAAAAGCTATGATGCTTCTGGTCTCTGATGCAGAAGTTTGCTAAATCAGAGGTCTGCTTGAAACAGCAGATTCCTCATTATTATTAATGATATGCACAAACCCTCGCTGAGGCTCACAGCTCCTGTAATTCCTATCGACCTACAGTCGATAGGATTATTGAGGTCACTAAGCAGAATTAGTATCACTACTGACTACTGAGTGATTTTTAAGGACTTTTTTTCTCACAATGCTACTTGTTACCATTCACTTACAGTGTTTTCTGCTAAGCTAAAGCTAAAGGAGAATTGCCAGATCAGGCTGGGCTGGTTACAGATTGTTTTTGTCCACTTTTTAACTATGGGGAATATGGCAACAGACAAAAGAAATCCCTTTTGGTGGAGTAATCCCTTTAAAGACAACATATTTTAGTATTTTTATAAAGTAGAATTGCATACTGCTGTGTATGCAATGTGAGTGTGAATGGGTGAATGACTGTTGTGTTGTACAGCGCTTTGGAGAGTGTACAACACTCTAGAAAGTGCTCTATAAATACAGGACATTTACCATTTATGCATTGTTTTATAGGTTTGTGTGGTTAAACTTTATCTGTTGAGCATAAGTAGATTTTAGTAAGGGTTCTACGTTTTATAAATGAGGCCTCAGAGCATGTAGATGTAGCCTCAGCACCAACACATTTACCACAGTGGAGACTGAAGGAGTGTTTATTGGTTTAGGAGACGACTCACTACACCTATCAGACATGTTGTGGTCTGTGGGAGGAAACCAGAGTACCTGGAAATAGTAAAAACAGAATCTGAGACCACTGTGTTTACCGGGGTCAAGATCCTCCAGACTAACTAAGTGGTTGAGCTGAGCAGAGTCTTCAGTCCTCAGGTCAGTCTGTCCTGTTCCAGACTCATTCCCTCTGTACCTTCAGATCAAAAACAAAAAGAACAGAAATATTCAAAGTTCTCTCAGGTTTCTAAGTGTTTGTAATTATATATAAAAACTATTTTCTGTGTAAATACCAGGAAAGTGGAGGAAGCATTTCCTTGGGTTTGTAAGCAAACCTCTGCATGTTGACAGCCAAAGACTCATCACTCATTTTCATCTGAGGAATTACAACAAAACACACTGTAATACACAAAAACTCACTAGTTTATACAGATTTTTACACCTTGACGTTTAGTATTGTTGGAAATACACAGCACTTCAGATGGTTACAGGTCTTGATCTGTGATGCCATTTCTAATAAAGCACATCAATCATCTTGTTCTCGTGTTTACCTTCAGCCGTTTGACCGGGGTCTGAACTAGTGT
The DNA here is from genome assembly GCA_006937965.1 of Callopanchax toddi. Lineage (NCBI taxonomy): Eukaryota > Metazoa > Chordata > Actinopteri > Cyprinodontiformes > Nothobranchiidae > Callopanchax > Callopanchax toddi. The sequence continues at coordinate 1,056,392 of SSNR01000175.1, forward strand.
GTCACTCCTGACCCTCAGGTCTTCTAAGTATGAAGAGAAACTAGATTCCAGGTTTGTTGACCTCTTCTGTCCCACAGCTACACCTACTTTACCTACAAAGGAGATTATACCAAAAAATGATCATGTTAGATTTGAAAGTTCTTAATGATCTGGCCTAGAACACTGAGGTCAAACAACCAGATACTTTTTGATGAGCCAAGATCCAGACTGAGATCTACAGTCCATCCACAACGTTTTCACAGCACATGTTATGGTTACAGCCTTATTCCAAAATGGATTCAAGTCTTTTGCTCCCTAAAAACTCTATAAACACCCCATAATGACAATTTGAGATTTTTGCTAATTTATTAAAAATAAAAACCAGATAGATCTCGTGTCCATCAGGATTCACATCCTTTCCCATGAAGCTCTAATGGAGCTCAGGTTCATCCTGTTTCCACTGATCATCTTCAGATGTTTCTCCAGCTTCACTGGATCAACCTGTGGTAAATTCAGCTGATGGGACCTGATGTGTAAAGACACACACCTGTCTATATCAGGTCCCACAGTGGACAGAGCTCTAGCCAGCATGAAGTCAGAGGAATCGTCTGTAGACCTCAGAGACAGGATTGTCTCCATGTGAAGGTTGCAGAAACGTTTCTGCTGCTTTGAAGGTCCCAATGAGCTCAGTGGCCTCCATCATCTGGAAGTGGAAGAAGTTCAAAACCACCAGGACTCTTCTAGAGCTGCTGGTCATCTAAACTGAGTGATCAGGGAGAAGGGTCTTAGTCAGGGAGGAGACCAAGAACCTGATGGTCAGAGCTCCAGTTCCTCTGTGGAGAGAGGAGAACCTTCCAGAAGGACAGCCATCTCTGCAGCAATCCACCAATCAGGCCTGTATGGTAGAGAGTCCAGACTGAAGACACTCCTTAGTGAAAGACACATGGCAGAACACCTGGAGTTGAACTAAAGACACCTGAAGGACTCTCAGACCACGAGGAACTAAACTCTCTGGTCTGATGAGACAAAGACTGAACTCTTTGGTGTGAAAGTCAGGAGGAAACCAGGCAACGCTCATCACCATGACAACAGCATCCCTACAGTGAAGCATGGTGGTGGCAGCATCAGGCTGTGGGGAACTGGGAGACTAGTCAGGATAGAGGGTCTGGATGAAGACCTGCTCCAGAGCGCTCTGGACCTCAGACTGGGGCCACGTTTCATCTTTCAGCAGGACAACCACCCTAAGCACACAGCCAGGATATCAAAGGAGTGTCTTCAGGACAACTCTGAATGTCCTTGAGTGTCCCAGTCAGAGTCCACACCTGGACCTATTTAACGTCTCTGGAGAGATCTGAAAATGGCTGCAGCGACGCTTCACATCCAACCTGATGGAGCTGAGAGGAGCTGAAAGAGGAATGGACCAAACTGTCCAGAGAGAGGTGAGAGGAGCTGGAGGCATCAGATTCAGAACGACTGGAGGCTGGAACGGCTGCTAAAGGAGGATCAACAGAGTCCTGAGAGGCTGAGAGGACTGATGGACATGGGATCTATCTGGTTTTTATCTTTAATACATTTACAAAATTCTAAAAAATAGAAGTATTTGATGTCATGATGGGGCGTTGTGTGTAGAATTAGCAGGAATAAAGTGAATTTGATCGATTCTGTAACCTAACAACATGTAAAAAGTGAAGCGCTGTGAAACCTTGTGGATGCTCTGTAAGTTGACACTGACATTACAGAGGAGATGAATGCATGTAAGCACAGAACTAGACTGAAATCATTGAGTCAAATATTACAAAGCTTGACCCACAAATGTAAAAAAGACATCAAAGCTGTAATTTTACTCACAACAGTCATGAGCACAAAGACTCTTATTCTTGCAGAAATGGTCTTTTACTGCCTCAATCTGAGAACAAGGAGAAAATACTTCAACATATTTCAAGATGAAATACTACATCTGTACATATAAACATTCTTTACACTATGAAATCATAGAACTACTATTTATTTTGCCTTGTTCTTTTGCAGATGAGGCCTTTTCCCTCTGAGCTGCAGACAGCGCTTTCAGCGTGGAGCGTTGGAGTCTCTGTTCAGCAGGAACATCAGTTATGTTGGAGGGAACTTCTGTCCCAAACCTCCTGGCTGCTGAGAAGGACACAACAAACTTCTGCTGGACGTCCAGCCCCACTTCCAAGGAGGAAAGAGACCAAAATCAACAAAGTTCAACAACTCTAAATTCTGATTTCATATGCAACACAACAAGATGTTCACATCTGTTACAATCAAGCTGAATATGTATTAGTCAGCACTTTGGTGCAGCTTTAACATTTGTGAGGGATATTTATGAGGTAAATTCACTCCTTGAATAATTCACTAACATAAATGATAAATGATTCTGGAAGTAAACATTTCTACATGGAAAACCAGTTCCCAGAACATGAAACGTTTTCTCAGCTTTTATGGATCAAAGAGGGAAGGAAAATCCAGGTTTTGAGCTTCAGATTCTGATTCTGATCTGATTTTTTGGTGCTTCTCTAATTAAAGCTACACTCAGCAGGTTGGTAAACAATGTAGCTTTTAACGGTTTTTTAATGCCTCTTAACAGCGTTCTAACATACCGGTAGTATAGCTATAAATAGATTGTGGAGATTAAAAAACCCTGAAAGAAATCAATAAAGTAGTTGTCCCGCAGTTCTCTAAAAACTTCAGCCAATCCCATCAGTCGGTCCGAACGATAGGATTGGACAATCCGGCTGTCTGTCTGTCGCACTTCCACACTGCTTGGATCCACCATTAATTCGCCCGGGCACATTTTGCAGTAGAACATCCCGGAAGCGAGAGAGGACAGAAACCGCCGGCTGTTAGCACTTCCATTTTAGGAAACAATACCAGAGAAAACACATTTTCAGCTAGCAGACAACTAAAAACGTTTGGAGGTGAAAAGAGGAAAAGCTGGGGGAACGTATCTATGGCTGGAGTAAGACTCTGCATTGTAACCGTGGCAATGCAGGGTCCCATGTCCATGGAAAGGCTGGTCTACGGATTATACCAACGTAGGGTGACCAGATTTTCAAAACTAAAAACTGGGACACTTACATTTTTCCACAAATGAAAGGTTGACGTGTCGTTGATGGTGACTTAACGGTTTTTTATTGTGGAAAATGCAAAAGTAGTGATATTTGAACATATATATTCAAAATATGGACACCCTTTGGATGCGATTTCAAATGTAATGAAATGATTCTTGAACTTACTCAAGTAAAAGTACAGATTTTGAAAACTACTGGGTGTTGTCCTTACTGTGAATAAATAATAAAACGCCACCTCAGAACGACTCAAACACCTTCTTAAAGTCCAAACGCTGTAGCTGTTCATCCAGTGATTACATTCTGAGCTTCACTCAAATCTGTTCAGTAGTTCATGAGATTCAGTCATTTTTTGTTTTGTGAGGTCCCTTTCTATGAGTTTCATTCTATTTCATCTGGCGTTTTATCAGACGTTTGGGTAACGAACACATTTAGACATAAACCATATTTCCCACCATTCGCTGGCAAATGATACAAATAATGGAGTCAACTTTAAGTATCTTTACTATAATTACACACAGAAACATTGTACAATGACTCGATGTTTTCAGGCTCTCTTCACGGTGTAACACTGTTATTGTCACACACAGCAAAGGCTGATTTCTCTGGTACAAAACTTGAAATAAACCAACCAAGTCAATGGATAAACAAAAACACATTTACAGTGATTTACATAAATTCAGTCTGCGATTGTGAGCACACTGGAGTCTGTTTGTCCAAACAATGCACCGTCTGGTGAAGCCAATTTAAAGGAGGTTCTCTCTGTTGGAGCATTAATTTATCTCAATGTGGATTAAAGAGTAAAGTTCAATAGAAAGACTTCCACATTCTCACTTTCAAAATGAAGGACACTAGTTATCCTTAAACTTTTCCCTCTGAAATAAAATCTATGTATTTAACACGCCAGGTTCAGGTTATCTCACTGACCTTATCCAACAGGAGATGAGTTCATTTGATTTGAAGATTACACCTGAACACGGGGCTGACAACAGCTAACCCTTTACCAATTTCTGAATATTAATAAACTACTAAAAATGTTCAGGATTAATTAAGAAAAATAAACATTTGTATATTTTGACATAGCTTATACATGTCTCTGTCCAATTCATGTACAGACAAAACGACTGATGAAGAAAACACAACTGAGATTAGTCTGTACACACACACACACACACACACACACACACACACACACACACACACACACATGCACGCACACACTTGGCTAAAAAGTAGTTTACTCCATTCAGTATCATTTTAACTCAAATGATTCTCTGACAGGAAATGCTGAGTGTCAGATTTACTGAATCTGTATCAGATACACAACAAGCCTTGTTTTTAAACAGGCAGATACTAAGAAATTAAAAATGGGCTCAAGTGTCTTCAACGAAAGGGGACAACAGTTGTCGTCTGCAACACTAGTAAAGTCTAAAAGTTTTTTGTCTTTCGTGTGAATTTTTTCCAGTTTGGCTTCTCCGCTCCTTAAGCCTCCTGTCGCTCCTCTCTGTCCGGTCTGAGGCAGATAGGAAGGGTGCATGAGATTGTATGCAGCAAATCATAGCACCAGAATTCAGAGCAGGTCCTTCGCCCCGACAGAGGATGGGGGAGGCGGGACGGTGGTTGTGGACAGAAGACAGTCAGGTTCATGCACGTTCTTTACGCTTCAGCTTAGAGGACTTTTTGACTGTGCCGTTCTTGTTGAGCAGCTTCAGAACTTTCTCCTTGTGATCGAGCACCTTCATCATGGTGTCTCTGGCCTCGGTCACCTGGTCCATCACCAGCTTACAGCGCTGCATGTTACCCTGACAACAAAACGAGTCACATCAGAGCACACACACACACACATGGGTAAACTGGTGACAGGCTTGAAATGGAAAACTAAAGGTACAAAATAAACAAGGATGTTACCACTTTGAACCTTTTTAATCAATCTAAGCTCTGTCGCTACTTTTTAAAAACTTAAGTTTTTAAATCTTTCAGACTGGTTTTGAATTAAAAGGATATTTGGGTTGTTATAATCAGGATAGTTGTGTTGATGATGGTGATGCTGTGTCAGGGACACCCACTCCTACTGATAACTTATCTTGCAGACAGGACTCATCACTCTCTTTCTGTATAAATTCTCTCAGTTAGAGCACCCCACTGAGCTTCATCAAACTGCTCCTCTTGGCCAAGACTAAATACTTTGGACTTTGAGGAATAACTCCGATCTCCTCACTTTGACTCTTTGTGACTAAATTTATAACATGGGTTGTTCTGAAGAGGCATTCTATCAGTTATTCATCTACAGTAAGAACCACACCCACCAGTGACATCCCTCAAGGAGGATGGAGTCTCCTCTGACCGGTGGGTGTGGTTCCTACTGTAGATAAATACCTGAAAGAACTCCACTTCAGACTGACTGAACTATGCCTTTAAGAAGAGTGAGTCCGTTTTGTTGGGGGTTTACAACCATCCCAGTTAAATGAGTCCTCTCACTGGAACCAGACCTCCTAAAGTGTATAGCTGTAAAAGTGTTAGAATCAAATCAGTTTGACATCCTGCCTGTAGTTCGTCGTTTTGAGCTCACTGTAGATGTTTGCCTTTCAAAGTGAAGCCAAACATGTTTTAGAGAACATTTAATAAAATGCCAATTTAAAGATAATTTGTTAGATTCATATTAGAGCTGCCTGATTGTGGAAAAAAAAAAATAAATAAAATTATTTTTGTTCAATATGGAAATCACTATTATTTAAAGTGATAATATGCAGTTTTGCTTGTTTTGGGCGCCCTCTGGTGTCCGTTTTAAATCACTGCATTAAAAAGTAACCAGATCATTTCAGCTTCTAAACGCCTAAATCTACCTGTTGAAATGTCTCCTCAGCCTTCATAGCTTTCTACAGGAGCGGTTATTTACTCCTTCAAAGAAATCAGCTGTGTTCAAGCAGGGAGAGATGGGAAAAAATCAGGAATCATGAGCTAAAAACACTCCAGCGCTAGCATAACAGCTAGCCACTTTGGGTTAGCCTAAAGGCCTATTCATACTCCATGAGAAGAAAGAATTTTGTTCTCGCTGGGGGGCTGTGAGAACAAAATGACGTCATTTTGTTCTCACAGACCCAGTTTGGCAGCGCTAACGGCTTGTTCTTGTGCACATCAGCCGGGCCGAACTTTGTTCGCCAGTCACGGTCTGGATCGACCCGAGCTAGGAGGACCAGCGCGAACCGCGAGGGTTTGCGCTGGAGACCCGTATACCTCTGCTCCTCACGCAGCGAGGACGGATCGTTTTAAACTGCACACACACACACACCCGATACGCACACCCATTTGATACGTCACTGAAGCAGTTCAACAGCTGAGTTCTCGGGGAGTATGAATGCTCCCTGCCGAAAAGAACTTTTTTCTTGTTCTCGGCGCTCCCCAGCGAGAACAAATTTCTTTCTTCTCATGGAGTATGAATAGGCCTTAACCCTCGTGAGACACGTGACTTCCTGGGTACCGTGACGGCGACGGAGATCTTGCAATCGTGGTATTCCGGCTGTAATCACCAGATGGGGCTAAGTGACTTTTCATTAACTCTGTAAAGGGTCATATTAGCACAGACTGGCTCAAGGAGAAGATTTAAAAATATGAAAAATTTGCATATTCTCACTTTAAGGCAGTGTTTTTGTCCCATCATTGTTTATAAGGAGTGTTTGTGTCACTTTACCAAAGACGGTTGGGGTGATAAATCTCTGATGTTATATTGTGGGTCAGATTTGAGAACCACTGGTTTAGAGTCTGTGAGTGACGAGGTTCATCTCTAGATTTGATTTGTAATAGTTCCAGTCAACATGGAATATGCGCAGGTTTCTGGGCATCAAGGCAAGTTGTACAGCTACGCACTCAACTGACTTTGAGTTATGTAAATTTAGTTCAGCTGCCTGAACAAAAAAAAATAAAGAAACATCAACAGTAGTCACTTTTTAAAGAAAGAAATAAAAACTAGTAGGAGGAGTTAAAAGGGTTTTTTCTCTATGCTCTTTAATAGGGGTGGGAATTGAGAACCGGTTCAGATTTAGAACCGGTTCCAACAGACTAATTCCATCTGAATTGTTCACCTCCAACTTTATCAACGCTTCTTTAACAATTCTCTTGTTTCTGGTTTTCCTGAAATATTGCGTCACGGACGGATCCGGTATTGGGTCCACACCTAAACTGCTGCAGCGTCTTCACAGACGAATGAGATGAATTCACAACGAACGCCGGATCCCCCACTACTAAGACAGAAAGGCGCTGCAGCAGTTCGGGCCTGGACGCAGTGCTCTGTCGGCCCAGTGAGAGCTGCCACTAATACATGCCATATGGTTGGGGCTAAGGTGCACTCGATTTGCCACTCGGAACAGTGTGAGAGTAAACTGCAAGGGAGGAGTTAATAATTTAATACAAAACTGTTAAAAACTGTACGAGAGAAAATGTGAAATATTCTACTTAGACACCATTCAACAGAGGTTACCACTTCGTCCTCAGCTTCAAACATAAATATAATTTTAAAAAAAGCAGAATACCAAACAGCTGACCAAATGACTGCTGATCCACTACACATGTTGTCATTTATGAAACCTCTGCAGACCCTATTAGGTAACCATGGTAACTTGTTATAGGATTGACAGCAAATTGAATTTTTGTTTTCTTTATGATAATGAGCAAAGCATTGATATGTTCCAGCATTAATACAACTTTTTCTTATTGAATAATATATTTATTTAAATATAACACTCTTGCACATTTTTAGTAGTAGAAGTTACTTTTGGACATGTACCTTCTTTCTGAGACTAATGTCAAAAGAAAATCAGTTTTCATAAGGTTCTGATAGAAGCAGAACACTAAAGTTTTACTGTTCGTATTCTCAAACTGCTTTTAAATCTTGAGTGTAGATTAGAATACCTGTATCAGCTCGTTGATTCGGTGAAGGTCATCATCAGCGCCCGCCCTCTTCTTTGGGATGAGGCCTTCTTGGAGGGTGGAGAGGCGGCTGTACACATCATGTTCCAGATTTGACTGCAAAAATAAAAACTAAGTTTTAAAAAACAGAAAGCAAAGAGAGCAGAAAATATTCTCGTCTATGCCAGGGTTACACCTTTGCCAAAGTCAAATACAAGGACTTTTCAACACTTTTCAATTAAAAAAAAGTATAAAAAATGATCAGCAACACTCGCTATAGAGATCCCACTAACTATAAAATATAAGATATTGAAATTTCATTATTTAGTTGATTTGAAAATATTACAAAAATGTATAGAGCTAACAAAGATATCTTACCAAAAACATTTAGAGAATGTTTAAAAGAACAGAAAGTAGTTTTAATTGGAAAGGAACTTTTTTTTAAATTAGATTTAGAACTAAAGTGAAGGAGTTGAGTATTTCTGTAAAAGAAGTGAAAATATAGAACAAGACTACTAACATATTTAAAGATTGTAATAAAGCAAGAGTGTTGAGTTATGAGAATGTAAATTAAGACTAAGTTTAAAAATCAGATCAGGAACGTGATAAAAATTTTGTAGAATTACATTTTATTTTGTAAAAAGTCAAAAAAAATTCTTTTTTTTTTTTTCTTCTCTCTGCTCTTTTTTCTTCTCTTTTGTTTTGTGTTGACGTGTACATTCTGTTTGTTTCCATTCTTCTGAACAAAATAAACAAAGGACTTTTCAGGATTTTTCCAGCACCTTACATTTTTCTTACACGTACATAAAGCGTACGTGTTTTTAAAAGTTTTCACAAGGGTTTTGCTTGCTTTTTTTTTTTTTTAAATAAAATCTGCCTCAGCATCAACAGAAATGTTCAAACACTTAATGGAAAAAGTCCTGACAGAAAACCACCAGAACATTTTCTTACAGCGTAAACGTAAAACATATACATTTTACTTAATTATCATTGATCAACGTCAATTAGTACCATGCACTTTCAAGCACTTAATCTAAAATTCAAGCACCTAAATACCTGTAAATTGCAGCATTAAAGTTAAAGTATTTTTGAGGATTTCAAGCACCGGTAAAAACTCCGCTGTACACAGAGTGACTGCAGACATCTGAGCCTTTACCAACGGTTCCTGCTTTGGGATGATGTCCGTGTTATACATTCTTATTTAAAGAATCAATTTCCACCTCAACAAGAACAAGAGATTTCTCGAACAACTGGAACAAATAAAAGCAGATTTCTGTGTGAGCAGGTCTGGGATCAGCACTCACCAACTGTCGGAGCTGTGCAGCACACAGGTGAATTTTCCAGCCTTGTGCTCGGCACGCCACTCCTCTCTGATTGGCCATATCCTGTAAAGTGCACTTCTTTTCCTCTGAATATGAAAGAAAAAAACTATTTGAAAATGCAATTCATTTTATTCGAAACATTTGAAAAGGAACTTAATAGGTTGCTCACCTTTGACCCGGATGTCGCTGTATCTTTGAAAGTGATGGTAGGCAGCCTTCCAGGGGTTACGGTAGTGCCGCAAAAGTGTGATAGGTGGGCGAGGCCTGACTGGAACGTATCGAACTCCTTCTTCATCTTCAAGAGAAAAATAAGAGGTCAACTGGTGATTGAGGAAAATGAATGAATTCCTAAACTGCAGCTATGGCGGATAAATCATACCGACGTATTCCCTCGGAGGAGATTCCCGCCTCTCAGCCCTGCTGGTGATGGACCTGCCTGGGGTCTTCTCTTCATCTGTGCTGTTGGTTTCAACCATCTCGCTCTCCTCGGTTGAGATGACGTGTTGCTGCTTGCGGGGCTTCTTCCTTGGGGAGGCTCCAGGAGGGAGATCTCCTGCTGCAGGAGCAGTCAGTGTGTTTGCCTGGCTGGTGGGCGCTGGTGCTGAAGACATTCTGGCATTGAGATCTAAAGGGATGTACATGTTGTTGATTTGAGATTTCAGTAGCTCGGGTTAGATCCTTGTCAGGGTTCTTACACCTTTACCAAAATCAAATTCAAGCACTTTTCAAGTAATTTCAATGGGTCTTTTTAAGATTATCCCAGCACCTTAACACGGTTTACACATACATGAACGGTGCAAAATAAAAAAGTCTGTAGAAAAAAGGCAAAATGTACCATAAAAATGTGAAGAATGTTTACGATTTCACAGGTGTTGTACTTGCATTGTTTTAGTTTTTCCACTAAATTCTATATTAGGATATAAAACAATATCCAAACACTTAATGTGATAAACTGGAAAAATGTTTTACTGACCTTTCTAACAGTGCATATACACTCAAAACAACCTGTCTCAGAAAAGTTACCACAGTTGACTAATTTCAGTTTGTTTCAAGCACTTAAATTAAAATTCAAGAACTTTCAAAATCTTGAAAATACCACATAGAATTTCAAGCATTTTCAGGTATTTCAAGCCCCTGTAAGAACCCTGTTCTTACCTGGCTGGGAGGTGTCCATCGACTCTGCCTCTTGCTTGATTTTTATGTCGGGGCAGGTGGAGCTTGCAGCACATGCAGCAGTGCTACTGGCTGCAGGCTGAGTGGGGGAGGCCACGGTGTTGGCCATTGAGGCAGGAACAGGGGGGGTCACAGCTATGGCTGCTGGCAGAGATGAGAGAACAGTGGAAGGCTGGGAGGGAGGCACGGGACCAGGTGTGGCAAGCATGGTGGGGATGGCCTGGGCCAGGTGCTGGGGGTTTGCAGCCACCGCCTGCTGCTCTGCTACCTGAGCAGGCAATGCTTCTACTGTAGCCATGACTGGAGGGGCCACCGCCATGTGCACCTCAGCTTTGGGTTTCACACTAATGAAAAGATTTACAAAAGTGTCAACTCACAAACAACGTTCAGAACAGGATGCAAACATGGATCTGACTGATGTAGCTCACCCTGCAGGCCGGGGAGATCCTGCTCCTCTCACACCACTCTCAATTCTACCACTGGTGGATTCACTTGGCTGGGCTGGGATCAGGTTCTTACGAACACAACTGTAACACCAAGACAAACAAAAGCTGTTTGTTAAAAATAATCTACTAGAAGCTTTTCATGGCCTACCACCAATGTGTAGGTAGTAATATTTTGCCTGAGTGTGTTCATTAGTCAGTCAGTTTCATGGATATTCAAAATAAAAAGATACTTTGGTAATCTCACACTAGACCAACAATAAACCCACACTAAACCACTCTGGCTGTGTAGTGGTGCAGGTGGTAGCACTGCTGCTTTGCAGAAAGAAGGTCACAAGTTCAAATCCTGGCTGCAGCTTTTCTGTATGGAGTCATCTGTAGGATGAGATCCTCCTGCCACCAAACTCAACACCCTCCACACCACGGCTGCTCCTAGAAATTCTGTCTATTAAGGTTATGAACAGAACTGGTGTCTAGAACTGTGTTAAAAAGAGGAACCTTTGTGACTAAAGCCTGATTTATATTTCTCCAACAGCACGTTTGCGCTCACACGTATTGACGGAGACGTTTTTGATTTTTACTTCTCCGTCAGTGTTGTGAAGCAGTTCTCCACCAGGACAGCAGAGGGCGCATAACTTTTCTGCAGTAATGCCTCGGTCGACCAACGTTTGTTTACTTCAGCTCAGTAATGGCTGACAGAGAGCGGATTCTGATGGAGTTTGAACAGATTGATCTGGAGGAACAAACAATGTTGTTAAAAAGAATGAAACAGAAGTGAAGAGACTACAACAGGAGTCTGTTGAATGTCCGTCCGTTCAGTGAGGACGAGGCAGACGACGAGTGAATATGTAGCTCTTGTTCAACCCTTTAGGGACACTGATGGATGATATAAATGTTCGTACTTCTTCTGCCAGACGTTTCTCGAGCTGATCCATATCTGCTTCCCTGAGATTCTACTATTACTACTCTGTTGATAGCGGCATAATGCCGTAAATGATCACGGGGTGTTGAGCCGACCAATCACAGGCATGCGTTGTCCGTCGCTTTCGACGCATAGTTAGAATTTTGGGCATGTCTCCGTCAGCCTCTGCGAGCATGTTTTGAGAGCTTGCGTCGACGCATAATGGCGTTGCGTGTCTCCGTAACGACGCAGACGGAGAAGTATAAATCAGGCTTGATAATAGGATCAAACTTTATACATTGTGATGTCAAACTTCTGCTTTCTGTTCCCATTGAATTCTGGCCATCCCATGCAAAAACAATGCATCCAATCAGGAAAAAAAAAAAAATGTTTTAAATGTAAGCAGTTAATGCTTCTTGACAAACACATATTTATGTGCAAGCTGCCATCGAGTTAATTTCAGTGCTGTGTTGGTTTAACTGATGAAAGCAGACCTTATAGAAAATCACTTCATGTGCTGTTGTCTCACTCACCTCTCATTCGCAGGCTTTTTGCGGAGGATGCTGGGTCGAGGGGAAGAGACCAGAGTGGGAGCTCCTCCTACTCCTACCTGGGTGTGGGCCTGTACCATGGTAGCTACTGGCTGGGTTGTGCCAAATGTGGTGCTGATGGGGCTTGCTATGAAGCCATCAGCCAATACAACCCCTGATGAAAACAGAATATGCATCACCAACAAGCCCAGCTTTGTTGAATAGAATACTAATAAACAGATTTTAAAAAGGAGGGACTAGTTTAGGAAATACCAGGTTTTGCTTCCGACTGTGGTTGTTGTTGCTGCTGCTGCTGTGTGACGATTGGAGCCTGCTGGATTCCTTGAGTGGTGATGGAAGCAGACGTGTGCAGGCTCTGAACTCCTATCTGTGCAGGCTGTATGCCCTGTGCAGCTATAGGTGTTGGCTGGATCCCCTGGGTGCTGATTTGTGTGGAGGGAAGACCGATCCGATCCACAGCCATCAGCTGCATGTGGTTAAGGTGGACGGTGGTGGCCACGCCCACACCAGCCTGAGTGGGCAGAGCTGAACTTGGAGCTTGAGGGGTGACTTAAAAAAGAAGGTAAAAATCAGATCTTCAGTCTGTTACCGGCACATTTTGTCAAAGTTTGATAATAAGTTGCTATTGTGGAGGATGCTTGATTTAGGACAGCAGATATAAAATAATCAATCAACATTGCTTTCTACTGGAGCGATTCATCATTATTTCAAAGAAATCAGCTGTGTTCAAGCAGGGAGAGATAGAAAAAAATCAGGAATCATGAGCTAAAAACACTCCGGCGCTAGCATAACAGCTAGCCACTTTGGGTTAGGCTAACCCTCGTGAGATACGCGACTTTGTGAGACTTCAGGGCACCGGACCGGAGACTCAGAAGTTACAAACGTGGTATTCTGGATCCAAGCAGCAGATGGGCTGAGGGACTTTTATTAACCTGTAAAGGGGCATATTAGCACAGACTGGCTCAAGAAAAAGATTTTAAAATATTAAAAAAGTTACATAGTGTGCCTTTAACTGGTTCTGACCCAAACAGTAGCACTGATTTACTGGGAACACTCCTCTCTGGTTCTAACTGGGAACGCTGGTTTTCCTGTCAGGATTTGATTTCCTTTTCTCTCCATTCATGAAGACTAGCAGGTTGAGTTTTCCTTTGTTTTTTCTTTCCTGTAACTTTATTTAGTCTGTGAATTTTTGTACAAAAATCATATTTATCGAGGCGCAGAATGAGACTGTTTATGTGAATGTGGCTCTGAGACTCAAGCTGAAAGCCTGAATCAACAAAGCATTTTAATCACTTTTGTAGTATCCTAATATCTTGGTGGAGTTTTAGGCTTTGTCAAGCCAGACTAAGGGAAGATGCCATTTTATGCAGTAAAAGCCATCTGGTTAATTATTAGCCTCAATAACCAGAAAAACCAAACTGGTAGTGCTTACCTGGATACTGGCGGATGGTGGAGACAGAGCTGCTGATGGGGGTGTAAGGGTTTGTCAGAGGATATGATGACGAGTACGCCGGCAGAAAATACTGGAACTGAACCGGCACAGAGGGCCTTAAAGAGATCCAAGATTTATATATGGTTATAATCTCCTTGGTTCATCTTGTTAGATGCTGATCTTTCTTTAAGATGATGTGCTCTCATCACAAGATCTACCATATACAGGCATCTACAACTACAGGATGGATCTTCATTAAATAAAATGTTAAATTAGTCAACATATAGAAAAGCCATTTGTAAAGCAAATATAGAGTTTGCAATGAAATCAAACACCAACTAAATGAATCCCAGTGTTTTTGTTCTCACCTGTTGTCACTCCTGGTCTCCATGGTGACAGGATTAGGAGATGACCTGTGGCCTGGGATGGGGATCAGGTTGGCTCTCTCTCCTGGGTAGTCTGGCTGAACGCGGGATGACGAGTGAGCAATAGGCTGTGGGACGACTTTAGCTGTAAACAATACGGTTAGTAAATGGTCTGCACTTGTATAGCTCTTTATCAAGTCCAAGGACTCCAGAGTGCTTCACACTATAATCAGTCATTCACTTACTCATACACACATTCACGCACTGATAGCGGTAAGCTACATTGTAGCACAGCTGCCCTTGGGTGGCAGGCGCTACTGGACCCTCCAACCACCACCAGCAGGGAAGGTGGGTGAAGCGTCTTACCCAAAAAGATAGCTGGGATCGAACCAACAACCCTCTGGTTACCAGGCAACCACTGTACCTACTGAGCTACAGTAAGGTTAAAGAAAACTGTAAGCCACAAGTAGGATCACAGACCAGGTTAGAAACAGCTAAACCTAAAAGGTTATTGTGCAGTTTTTGAAGCAGCGTTCTATCAGCTATATTTCTACACTAAGGACCACACCCACTGCTGACCTCACTCAATGTGGGTGGAGTCTCTAGAAACAGGAAGTGGTCCTCTGACCAGAGTAATAGTCATGGCTAATCAGATCAGGAGAGACACTGTAGCTAACAATCACAAACACCAGAGCCTTACAAACAGGTAGGGCTGGGCGATATACGGAAAATTTATCGTTACCAAAATTTATGACTCTAACAAACGTCATTTTTCCCATGTCGGTAAATTCGGTATTTAAAAAAAAAATGAAAAGGCATGTGCAGGTTGGCGCTGTTCATGTCCCTTTAAGACGCACTACGTTCGACGTTCGAAGGGGTGGAGTCACGTGACTCCACTCCATCCAGTCCGTAAAGAAGAGGGACACGTGGAGGATGATTCAAATACGGTGCTTTTTAAGGCACCGGCCGACTCACGTGATCAGAAACGGTGCCTTGTTTCGGTTCCTGTCCGTCATTAATGAGAACTTGTGAGACAGCGATTCAACCTGATAAGCTGTAGCTGATGCTGCGCGCGCGTCACCTGCCTGAGGCATGTTGTGTGCGTGTTTCGGACGTGCTACACTTGTATGCGTTGATGCTGTCGCTGCGTGCGTCGGAGCCTCCGACTCGGGAGGAGCTCACCTGTACCGCAGCTGAACGGAGTGCGCACTGTGTCAGAGAGGAGCAGCCGAGTGTGTGTGTTTGTGTGTGTGTGCGTGCCCGCGTCGGATCATTAGAACCGGGACCGAGTGCTGCTGCCACTCAGAGTACATAGGCGATCCAGCTGGATTATGGTGGCTGGGTCAGCAGACCAGCAGGTCTAGTAGCAGTTGGGGGGTGAGGGGAGCTTATTGGCTCATCCACTGAGTTTCCTAGTTGCTTTACATACCCCGAAATTAGCCACTAGTTTGTCACCGTTCAGCAGCAGTGTCTCTCTCTATCTGACAAGCCTTGAGTATTGCTCCAGTCAGAAAACTACTTCCTGTTTCTAGAGACTCCACCCACATTGAGTGATTTCACCAGTGGGTGTGGTCCTTACTGTAAATAACTGAATAACTTAAAAACAGCTAAATAACTTCAAAATGACCCAAACATTGATTCAGAAGGGCTGACTTACCAACAGGGATGGCAGAGGTGGTAACTGCTGTGGCATGGGAGGAGTGTGACGCCATTGTCATGGTGACTATAGTGCTACTTGTCATTTGGGTATGAGGTACAGAGCCTAAACATTAGTGTAAAAAGACAAACATCAGAGATAATAGTTACAGACACGTCAAAGTTATGTTACCTGCTCAGAAAAGGAAACAAAAATACCTATTGTGGTAGTTGACGGCACAGTGTTGGTGGCAACAATCGGTGCCACAGTTGCTGCAGGAGTCACAGTACTAAAGATTGGTTTCTGTTTGAAGGAAGAAAGAAAGATGTGATTATTGTTTTTATTGCCAAAACAACTGGTATACATTTTTCTGTAACAAACAAGTGACCTGTGCCATGGTGTGCGGAGGTTGGGCTTTCTGAGCTCCAATTGCAGGATGTGACGGCAGCGTGATCCGAGTGGCGGTGTCACGGGACGCCTGAGGCCTCTGAATGCTGACAGTAGCAGGAGGGGGGTGAATCGTCAGCGCTGTACGTCTGAAACAATCAAACACTCAAATCACTGAACTATTCACTTTGGTGACACAAGCACTCGAATACAAGATGCTGCAGTGTGTGTGTGTGTGTGTTGCTAAACTCCCGCTGCCACAGCATCCCGCGACTAAAAGTGAAACTGAAACTTGCCTCTCACCTCAGGCTGCAGCTCGTCAGTGTGTGAGCACGGGCTGCACACGCAGTATCACAATATAAAGCCAGTGTGCACAGAAGCGATGTGGCAGAAGGAACTGATACGCACACATGATGTTTAGCGCGCATGTGCACCACTTGTGTGCACCCCTGGATATTTCATTATTTTTCAAGTGGCCTTCTATCAGTTATTTATCTGAAGTAAGGATCACACCCACAAGTAACATCCCTCTGAGTGGGCGGAGCTCTAGAGACAGGAAGTAGTCCTCTGACCAGGTTAATAGTCATAGCTAGTCAGATCAGGAGAGACACCGCTGCAGATCAGCAATAAATTAACTTATAATATTCTAGTATTTAAAACAACTAATGCAAAGAAAAATTCACACTGATGCCTTTGAAACACTATACTACCGGTTAGTAAACCTTTAATAATTTGAACAAGGCCTGAATAAGGTGTTTTTGCTGCTAACGCACGTACAGTAGCATAATAATTCAGACACTGTTCGGTGGAAACTAACACCATAAACAGTCTCGTGATAGGATACCCATCAGTATTGATCTGGTCAGAGGACTACTTCCTGTCTCTATAGACTCTGCCCACTTTGAGTGATGTCACTAGTGGGTGTGGTCCTTACTGTAGATAAATAACTGATAAGACGCCACTTCAAAATGACCATAACATGCATAACTTATTTTCTGACTACATCCTTTGTTTGGTATTTTGCAGCACCTAAACCTGAACAGGTAGTCAGTTTCCCCATGTGTAAAACTTACCCATGAGTCACATCAGAGTGAGTGACAGTCGGGTTGATAACTGGAGACTGAGTCCTAGTTGCTGAAATAGGAGCCACCACAGTTGGAAGTACAGCAGTGGAGGTTGTTACAGCAGGACGAGACTGCAGACAGGATATAAAAAGGTTACATAGACTATTTCTTATCCAGAATTACCCCCACTCATCTAGGTATACAGTAGGTTCTTTAATGCACCTGAATAGTCTGGTGGATGATGTGCTGCATTGTGGGCTGGCCAGGGCCTGCACTCGCTCCAGTGGCAGGCCGCAACGCTGTTTTGGAGCTGGACATTACAGCTGCTTGAGCAGCCCCTGCAGAGTAAACAATAAACACCTTTATTTAAAATAGATAACTGAGAAACAGAGCTGTTTCAAGGACAAGTAAACTCTAATCTTAAATTACTGATCTCATCAGAAGATTCATACCTCGAGGTAAATGGGATGTGAAGGTCTGTGGTGGGACAGCAGGGGCCCTAATGATGTGAATGTTTGCTGGCATCAGGTGGTGTAAGTTGCTGGTGTGACCCTGAAGCAACATGAAGACAGAAAATGTAAAAAAAAACAAAAACAAAAAAAAACAGCAATAACAACAAAAACATGTATTAAAAAGCTAATGTTAAATGCTCTCACCTGCTGACCACTGATGGTTGCCACAGGGATGGATGGGGTGGTGGGCATAGTACTCTCTATGGTGACAGTAATGTGACTTGCCACCTTGGGTATATGAGCCTGGCTGGAAGTTGGTGCTGGGGCAATAAGACGACTTGGCATTGGTGATTTCAGGACAGCCTAACAAAAAACAGCATGTTATTAAACGCTAAATGAAAATTTCAGGTAAAGACAAAAAATCGCCTTAGAAAACATTATAACTCTAGAGGAAGCAGATATGAGCAGTGGCTGCCAATTTTACAGGTAGGCTATGTTATAGCCTCAAAATTATATCACAAATTTTCAAGGAAATTTGCAATAATGATGTGGTCACGGACATAGGATTCAGTGAGGCTAAAGGTGGCAGATCTGCAGGTCTGAAATTTTTTGGGTCAGGAGAAGCACCTCATCCATTTTATGGGAGAGGCAGCGCACATTTGCCAGGTGAAAAGACGGTGTTGCAACCTGATGAGAGCTGCTGCACATTTACCTCGTCTACTCTGCACCTCCAACCAGCCTTCTTTCCATGAAGACCTGCTGCCCCTCAAACCAAAAAGTCAGGAAAAGTGAATAAAACCCAAAGGTGGAGGTGGAAAAGACTGTCCATGGAATCACTTTTCCTTAGAGTTCCTCCCCTGATAGAACACCACTTCAAAAGGACCAAAATATCTCTAAAAGCAGAGGTGCAAATACAATTGAGGTATTAGGGAGTCACATTAACACGTGGACATCTACATGGACTGTAGAACAGGAGGGGCTAAACTTCAGCTGCCGTATGAGCGAGAAGACGAAGTGCACCGTTACAAGAGTGACAGTGACACTTAAAGCAGGCATCTCAGCTCACACTGCAGCTCCATAGTGTTTA
Organism: Callopanchax toddi; assembly: GCA_006937965.1. Lineage (NCBI taxonomy): Eukaryota > Metazoa > Chordata > Actinopteri > Cyprinodontiformes > Nothobranchiidae > Callopanchax > Callopanchax toddi. The sequence continues at coordinate 1,075,172 of SSNR01000175.1, forward strand.
ATGATGAGCTGTGAGAACGATACTGCGCCAACTTGCAATGGCACTTTTGGATTTAGTGGAAGAATTACAGCTTGACGTCATGAGTACCCCTGCTATAGTAGATACATAGCTGTAACACAGGTATGCAAAGAAGCATAGTGGCAAAAAGAACTGGTACGCACACACTGTTTTTAGTGTTCATCTGTCCATAAGAAAACTGGTAAAAGATCATCTATCTAAAGTACAATTAGATTTACTTTTCTTCTAAGTTACGTAAAAGTTATTTTAAAGACCAGTTTATTGCACATTCAAACTTCTATAAATGGTGACATAAGGGTTCTCACCTTCATTTGTCCCTCAATGTGCTGGCCCTGTGAGAGATGGACAGCAGGGGCAGGTACAGTCACAGGTGTTCCAGGTTGGATGGACACAGTTTGAGGAGCAGCTTGCGGCTGCCCGTGGGCCTGGACTTGTGGGTATGGTCTGACCACCATGGTCTCCTGCTTGTCATCTCTGAAAGCTAAGGCGCCTCCAGTTGTGGGTGGTGGTGGTGGATGGTCCTGCTGACCATGATCAGCATCCCGATTGCTGTCTCCATCTGTTGATGAAAAATAAGCTAGATTCAATACAAATTATCAGGGTTTTTTTTCCATTTTCAACCACCATTATGTGAATAAAATGTGGTACCTGTACCATTTATTGGTGGGTTGACTGGAACCAGGTTTGTAGCAACTGGGATCTGAGATCCTCCCCCGCTAGAGGGCAGTCCGTGTCGAGGGAATTGCTGTGAGCTCATTTTAAATACTCCTGACCTGAAACAGAGTTTAAATGAACATCAATTACAGTGACACATACCATAACTTTCTCACTGTGGTAAAGTGACTGAAGGATCAAACGGGACAGTTACCAAGTCTGCATCAGTGACTTTGGGCAGTTTTTCTATAAATTCACTTAAAAATATTCAACAGCACAAGCTGTGCTTTTTTGGGGGGGTTTATGTTTAATCATTTAGGAGACACTTTTATCTTAAGAGACTTACACCAATCAAGCAAGTTGTGGTTTGTGGGAGGAAACCGGAGTATAAAGAAGAAATTCACGCATGCATACGGAGAACAGGCAACTCTACACAGAAAGGCTGCAGCCAGAATTCGAACCTGGGACCTTCTTGCTGCAAGGAGCAGTGCTGCCAACTGCACCACCCATGCTGTTTAGAAAGTGTAGCTTATTTAGGCTTAAACTAATTAGTCTGGTCACAGCATCCATCTACTGTGGCTGATATAATAAACATGTAAATATATATATTTTTTTATACATTCTCTATATTTATTTATTCGTCTACTTTTTAGTGTTTGCTCCATTTGCACTGAATGGATCTGCATACAATTCTGTTGCGCTTTTTACAAAATTAAATAAAACTTACTTACAGAGCGCATTTCACAGATTCAGAAGACATCACAAAGCACAGATCAACACAGCTAAAATCAGGAATTATTTTCTCCAGATCTGCATCTGAAACCATTTTTTATAGCTTTGAAATGTTTCTTAAGTGAAAGAAACAGGCGTAACATACAGATTTATTGTGAACCAAAGCTTAAAACTGAATCAAAGATAACAATAGGTTTTATATATTGGACTTATCTGATGAGCAAAACAAAGCAACTTCATGTTTGATTTTAGAATGAAGTTCTGGAGGTTCAATGATCTGGGTCTCTGTCATGTAAGCATTCAGAACCAGAAAACTGCTGGACAGTTACTGATCTGGTTAGACAGAGGACAAGGGAGGACAGCCTGTCCAACTGATGGAGCACAAAGGACATCAACAGCTGAATGTCATCATCATAGATGAGAGGTCAGAGAAAGACTGAATGCTTCCAGCTAAATGAAGGATAGACAGAGAATAATAGAGGTCCCAGAACTGAGCCTTGTGGAACCTCACTGAACAGGGAGGCGGTGTTAGAGGAGAATATCTTTGTCTTCACAAAGAATGATCTGTTGAAAAGGTATGAGGAAGTCAATCTAATGCAGAACCAGAGATTCCAGTCAGAACATTCAGCCTGTTCAGTAAAATGTTGGAAAAAAGCTGCACTGAGGTCAAGTCCAACCATAACACAGCATTTTCCTGCATCAGCAGTCATTAGGAGGTCATTATTATTATTATTTGTCCACCTTTACCTGAGCATCTCAGTCAGGTGCCGCTTCAGAAATCCAGACTGAAAGGGGTCAGAGATCTTTAACCCAGAAAACCAGGATCTGAGTTTCAACCTTTTCAAGTACTTTACTAACTAAAGGCAGCAGGAAAAGGCTTCAAGTTACTGGTGGAGGTGACATCTAGGAAAGGAGTCACTGCTGAGTTTAAAATCAGAGGACAGTCTTGACTCAGTGAGTTGATTATGGTCCAGAGAGAAGAACTGATAATACGCCCAACTAAGACAAAGGGAGGAAACATCTGACGATGAACATAATGAGAGTTTCATCTGAATAATTAGTCAAGTCATTTAGGGAGGTGAAGGACTCAGAGCTCTAAGGAACTTCCTCACTGATGGACGAGTTGGTGAAATGCTGGATCTCAACAACTGGTTAGAGGAACAGGTTCCAATCATCAGCTGAAGATAACTGAGCTGCTGGAGATGGTGTTAAATAAAATTCTGGGATTATCCTGATTCTGAGATTACTGAAGAAGACCTGGCATCATTTTACTGACTTACGAGTCAAGAAGAAGTTCCTTCAAATCTTCACTAGAATAACCAAACCTGTCCTCTACCACAGACGTCCTACAGGAGACTCTAAGGCTCACCTAGACACTGGAGCTTTGACTGGTTTATATGGAGCAACACAATCCAGAATCATAAGGCAGTGATGATTATGTTGGAGCTCAACATCACCAGTAGGAGATAGAAAATCATAGAGGGAGGACAATTTTAAAATGACAAAACATTTTTTAAACACGTCTTGGTTTGGTTGAATCTTGACAATAAAGATCGATTCTGATTTATTCCTGGTTGCGTCGTTTAGGTAGATTTTTTTTTAGTTCTAGTCCTTTCTTAATGGCTGTTTTCAGTCCTGGTTGCTGATTTCTTTCTCCAAACAGAGTTGATCTAAAGCGCTTCTCGGACAACAGAGCGGGATACCACCGCAGATATACAGGATACGATACTAATGAAACGACGGCAAAACAAATAGTACTAGTTAAATGGGATAAATAAACACGGGGTGGAAGTAAAAACAACATAATTTACTTTGTTAGACATTAAATTGCGAATATCATGGCAACACACCGCGAAAACTGTTGTCCTAGTGCAACTTGTCAAATACCGATGGTATAGAAACAACTTTTTAACTTTCCACAGCAAACTGACCAAACGCGATCTCATCCTAGTAGGATTTGTTTTCCTGTACTCAACAGTTTTGGTTTTCTGACCTGAAAACTAAAGATTACCGTGTTAGCAAGCTTGCTAGCATTAAGCTAACATTACTGTCGATAGCACGATGCCGATTGCTTTTAGCTCTTAAACTTTCAACTGCGCAAACTTCTTACGGCTAAACAAACAAATATGTCAGTGTGTGTGCAGGCGTTACCGTATCGCTAAATAACAAGGCAACTGTCGTTCTCTGGATTACAATTTTTCCATCCGTTTTTTCTTTTTTCCTCAACATGTAAACCGGAAGTAAGCTCATGAATAACCAGAGCGCTTTGCTTCTCTCCACCAATCAGAAGAGGTGGTGCTACATTTCTGACCAATCAGAGCTGCGTATCTACTCTGGTCCAACCCAACAGTTGTTGGACCAATCCAGAAGCACTACTTCTCTACGAGCGTAAATCTGAACGAATGAGAACTCAGTGGGTGGACTTCTGATGGTGTCAGCCTGTAGTGATGTAGAATAGCCTGCTAGACCGTCAGACTTTATATATCTTTATATAGACTTTATATACTATACATATCCACATATATAGTATGGCTTGCCAGGCTAGTAGAATGTACACAAGTAAACCTTCAGCCTGAGAACCAAGTCAATTGGGAATTCTGGCGCAAGAAGGTATATAATAAGATGGAGCCGGATCTTAGATAGTTTTAGAAGTTAGATGCAAAACTTTAAATTCAGTTCTGGATCTTCCACGAAGCCATGTACGGAAGCGTAGAGCTGCCACCCAAGCAAAAGAAAAAACGAGCGTTATCACGTTATAACGTGATAACTTTATTGTTCGAACAATATACTTTTCACGTTCGTACAATATACTATCACGTTCGTACAATATACTATCACGTTCATACAATATACTTTTCACGTTCTTACAATATACTATCACGTTCTTACAATATACTATCACGTTCGTACAATATAATATCACGTTCTTACAATATACTATCACGTTCTTACAATATACTATCACGTTCGTACAATATAATATCACGTTTTTACAATATAATATCACGTTCTTACAATATAATTATCACGTTTGTACAATATGTGTACAAGGTTTGAGTATTACGGGTAGTCAGCGAACGCATCACGAAGCTAAAACAGAGCACAACACGGATGAAGGCGACCTATCTGTATGATTGTGAACGAGAACACCCAGTAAAGTAGCACTAGCTCCTGTCTTCACTTCAGGGGGTCTACACAGCCCCATGCGTTATGAGTTCCTTCTGTACGCATCAGCAGCCACCGATAAAGCTGCTCAATAACAGCATGGAGCCTCGGTCCATGGTGGTCTTGTGGTGTCTGCACACTCATCAAAGTGAAGACAGGAGCTAGTGCTACTTTACTGGGTGTTCTCGTTCACAATCATACAGATAGGTCGCCTTCATCCGTGTTGTGCTCTGTTTTAGCTTCGTGATGCGTTCGCTGACTACCCGTAATACTCAAACCTTGTACACATATTGTACAAACGTGATAATTATATTGTAAGAACGTGATATTATATTGTAAGAACGTGATATTATATTGTACGAACGTGATAGTATATTGTACGAACGTGATAGTATATTGTAAGAACGTGATAGTATATTGTAAGAACGTGAAAAGTATATTGTATGAACGTGATATTATATTGTACGAACGTGATAGTATATTGTACGAACGTGAAAAGTATATTGTTCGAACAATAAAGTTATCACGTTATAACGTGATAACGCTCGTTTTTTCTTTTGCTTGGGTGGCAGCTCTACGCTTCCGTACACCTCAGTCTGATCAGACTGACTGCAGTTCTCGGATCAACTGCAGGGGTCCAGAAGGCTCCGGAATCACACCACCCGAGCTGCATTCAGGCGGGTTATATTGTCACACAGTGTAGAGCCCTGCAGGACTATTATTTCTTAACACGCTCCCGCTGAATTCCTGACCACAACTGCCCGCAGTTTGTCTCTGTCACTCACACACACTCCCGCTATCCGCATCCAACCCGAGAACACGGGAAAACCCTGAGCCAGAGCGCATCTTGGGCGCAGCGCGCACTGACATGCAGCTGTGTGAGTTCACTGAGAAGATCCTTCATTAAGAAAGAACTTCTCAGTGAACTCCTGCTGTCCAAGATGCTCAATAACAACAAAACCTCTCCATGGCTCAGTGCAAACAGCAGTTAACGTGAAACGTATACTGTTTAAACGTGATATTGTACGAACGTGATATATTGTACAAACATGATAATTATATTGTAAGAACGTGAAAAGTATATTGTAAGAACGTGATATTATATTGTACGAACGTGATAGTATATTGTACGAACGTGATAGTATATTGTAAGAACGTGATATTATATTGTACGAACGTGAAAAGTATATTGTAAGAACGTGATATTATATTGTACGAACGTGATATTATATTGTATGAACGTGATAGTATATTGTACGAACGTGAAAAGTATATTGTTCGAACAATAAAGTTATCACGTTATAACGTGATAACGCTCGTTTTTTCTTTTGCTTGGGTGGCAGCTCTACGCTTCCGAAGCCACGTGATGCTAAAACTGGGTAAATCTGATCTCGCCTTCTCATCAAAACTCTGGCAGCAGCACCTGGGTCAGCTGGAAGCTCTAAGAGANNNNTACGGAAGCGTAGAGCTGCCACCCAAGCAAAAGAAAAAACGAGCGTTATCACGTTATAACGTGATAACTTTATTGTTCGAACAATATACTTTTCACGTTCGTACAATATACTATCACGTTCGTACAATATACTATCACGTTCATACAATATACTTTTCACGTTCTTACAATATACTATCACGTTCTTACAATATACTATCACGTTCGTACAATATAATATCACGTTTTTACAATATAATATCACGTTCTTACAATATAATTATCACGTTTGTACAATATGTGTACAAGGTTTGAGTATTACGGGTAGTCAGCGAACGCATCACGAAGCTAAAACAGAGCACAACACGGATGAAGGCGACCTATCTGTATGATTGTGAACGAGAACACCCAGTAAAGTAGCACTAGCTCCTGTCTTCACTTTGATGAGTGTGCAGACACCACAAGACCACCATGGACCGAGGCTCCATGCTGTTATTGAGCAGCTTTATCGGTGGCTGCTGATGCGTACAGAAGGAACTCATAACGCATGGGGCTGTGTAGACCCCCTGAAGTGAAGACAGGAGCTAGTGCTACTTTACTGGGTGTTCTCGTTCACAATCATACAGATAGGTCGCCTTCATCCGTGTTGTGCTCTGTTTTAGCTTCGTGATGCGTTCGCTGACTACCCGTAATACTCAAACCTTGTACACATATTGTACAAACGTGATAATTATATTGTATGAACGTGATAGTATATTGTACGAACGTGAAAAGTATATTGTTCGAACAATAAAGTTATCACGTTATAACGTGATAACGCTCGTTTTTTCTTTTGCTTGGGTGGCAGCTCTACGCTTCCGAAGCCACGTGATGCTAAAACTGGGTAAATCTGATCTCGCCTTCTCATCAAAACTCTGGCAGCAGCACCTGGGTCAGCTGGAAGCTCTAAGAGAATGTTTAAAATATCCTGATGATATATATAGTTGCAGCTGATCAGTCTGGAAGTAATGGATGCATGGACTAGTTTCTCTGCATTACTTTTGCTCAGGTTTTTTCTAATTCCAGTAAAATTACACAGGTGGAAGAAAACAGTCCTAAGCTGTATTTAAATTCATGAGCATCATCCTTAATTGGCTCTATTTGAAGGCCAATTAAGTCACAGTGATGCAACAAAGGCTGTCCAAATTTGAAGAGTCCTCCAAATGTGGCCCATTAATGTGTCCTTTTACTCAAATTTGAAGGACAGGTCTGGTGTATCCTTCCTGGCCCACCCTATCCCAAGGTTGGCTGAACATGAAGTTTTTGCTCAGTGGTGGACAAAGCAGAAGAAACACAGGATTATATTTTTAAATGTAAATATTTTAAAAGCGTAAAGTGGTAGTGTTGTTAGGCTTTTGTCATTTGTTTGTAATATCTTTTTTCAAAAAGCCAAAGAAAAATGATCATAAACGACCTTGTGGTGGGTCCTGTAGTTTTATTCATGTATTGCTGCTTAGCTGTATCTCTGCTACCATGGTGATTGCAACGGATAGTGACTCACATTCACTTAGGAAATGCAGATGCTGCTGTGCCTTCTTGATGACAGTCCTGCCATGCCACACTGTATATATGCAGACTGTCTGTGTTTTACTGCTTAGGTAGGACAGACGTGCCTGATAATCCAGAAGTTGTACAGTATGGCCAGCTACATGCTACAACTAAAAAGGATGTGCTTGTAAGAAAATCATTTAAGTGCTGACTGAGCCACAGATACGTCACAGTGGATTAGACCAGGACAGACTGACTGATCAACAGTATCAAAAGCTGACATGAGCTCCAGTAACTTCAAGACAACAGGACATCTACTATCAACAGACACAGCAATGCCATTATGTTCTTTTAGTAAGGCAGACTCTGTCTGTATCGCAGTCTGAGGCCTAAACTCTAAAACCTTGGAGGGTAAATGGGAAATAGGCCTAAAATGAGCTTGAACCAAAGTGTCAGTGTTTTTTAAAAGAAGGTTCCTTACAAACGTTTAGCAATCAGATATTAGAGTCTGTCCACAGAAAACTTTAACATTCACACCAGGTATTTATCCTGACCCCGACATGTGACTGAATGATGTTGTTTCACCAGGGAACCTTATGTCAATCATCTATATAATAATAAACATGGAGATGAAAATCCTGCTGTAAATTTTTATTCAGATCATCAGAACAGGAAGTCCAATCAGACATACAAGTAAAGAATCAACTCTTTAGGAGGACAGGGTGTGCTTGTCAAACAGGTACTCTGCCATCTTGTTGGTGTTGGCGTCCATGTTCTTCAGGTTGGTGATGTGATCACCAAGCTTCTTGATGGCCTCCACCTGCTTGTTCAGGTAGTGGCTCTCCAGGAAGTCACACAGCTGAAAACAGGAGGTCATTGATTAGCTTTGGAGTGACAGAAGGTTTAGGTTCACGTCTGAGTTTGATAACAAACTTACATGAGGGTCAGTGCGATCAGAGGCCAGCTTGTGCAGATCCAGCAGAGCCTGGTTGACGTTCTTCTCCAGCTGCAGAGCACACTGCATGGCCTCCAGGCCACTTCCCCACTCATCACGCTCTGGTTTCTACAGGAACAACACAACAAGACTTTGTTCTCAAGTCAACGTGGAGGCAGCAGGAGTTTAACCAGTGTTAATCGGTAACCAGTGGAGATTGGACTGGTTGTGTTTAGGCTAACCTTCACATCCTGGAGAACGATGCGTCCTCCCCTCTTGTTTTGAAAGGACATCAGCTTCTCAGCATGCTCCCTCTCCTCGTCACTGTTCTCCTTGAAGAAATGAGAAAAACCTGGAAGGGCCACATCATCACGGGAGAAGTAGAAGGCCTGTTGGGGGAGGGGAGACCAGAGAAAACCTGCCATTAAGTCACTTTATCATCATTGTCTACTTGAAAACACTGTTAGTGAAAGTTGTGCAGCCATTCAGTGGTCAGGTGAAAGGTCCTCTGCTGCCACCATCAGGAATGTTGCTGTAACTGCAGACATGAAAGATGCTCTGCAAAGATCTGCAAGGTGAATGTTTGGTTCTCAGTCTGGCCTTGTTACTTTGACTGGATCAGCAAGTGTTGAGCATAAACACACAGAGTGTGTTACCGTGATGAAGTGTTGCACACTTCTGTAGGTGGACCTCATTGATTTAGATTTGACTTGTAAAAAGGCACAGGATCCTGTAATCATTTCAGATGGTTTTATCAGTTTATCTTCAGGTTTTATGAAGGTCCTAAGGTTTTCTTGGACAAGTATAAATGTATGTAAGTAGGAGGAGTGTGAGAGGAAAATAGCAGGAAGTGAGTTAAGTGATCAAAGAAGTGATGGGTGAAAATGATTTAGTTTGATGGAAGAAGAACCAGGAAGAACAAAACCACAAGAACAGAGTCAGTTTGAGACGTGACATCAGTGTCTGATTCAACAGCAGGAGCTTAGAACTGATGTCTGAAATATTCTACAGTAGGAGTGATCATGATCCAGTCTTCAGCTTGACTGGAGAAACAGAGGAAGTCAGCTCAGGAGGTTTAAAAGAGTTCAGATCGTTTGTCTAAAGAGGGAAAAGTTTTAGATTTAACAGATGGAGCAAAGGAACCAGAAGCAGATAACTCGATTAGGGTTGGCAGAACCAACAAAGAGAACTGGGATCAGTCAGAAGTTTAAACAGTGGAAATGTTCCTGCAGCACTGAGATGGGTGGAAGAATCTAAACTAATCAAAGCATTAATATGTTCAGATTCTTCAGTTTGTTCAGTCTGAGCTCCTCCATGGTAGGGAGATCTACAGGCTGTGTCATGATGACCTAACCAAAGGCTGCTTTCTGGGCAACAAACACTTCCAGTCACTTCTACTGATGTATTAACGTTGTTTCTTACCATAGAGGTGTAGGTGTAGGAGGCAAACAGCTCCAGGTTGACCATCTTGTTGATGGCGGCCTCACAGTCACGGTGGTAGTTCTGACGCACCTGAGATTCCATTTTAGCTGCTGGTTTTTGAGCTTTGAGCTGAAAAAAATGTTAGAAAAATAGAGTCAACTTTAGTCAACACAAGACTAAAAAGTTCTGTTCAAACACTGTTGAAGCAAGAACTCCTGGAGGCTTTGATCCTGGCAGTGAAGGGCTGCCTGTATTTATCCACCAGCAGGTCTCCTGATGGACATAACGTCACTCTGTAGGGTTCAGCCAATCAGCAAGCCAGGATCAGATCACAGAACTAAAGGAGATGAAGTGATAAAATATTCATGACCCTCCTTACCTCAGTTCTTGGAAGTCACTGTTGAAAAGTTTCAGGATTTTAATCTGATCTGCTGACAGTCAGGATGACAATGTATTTATTTCACAGAACAATGAACTGAAGTGTATTTTAGGTTAAATGGTTGCATTTATTTCATAAATGCTGTTTTAATAATGGAGTAACCAGTAAAAACTCCTTAATCTGGACCAGCAGAGAACAATATTAGAAACGGATCTAGAACTGGATGCTTCCACAGATTCCAGCAGTTTGATGGTTTTTCCAGGGTCTAATCTTCTAAACCTGATTTAGTGTCACTGCAGGAAGATCCAGAACTGATGGTTTTACTGCTCAGAGCTCAACATGACTTGTATAAACTGCTGAGTCAGTGTTTACAGCCCGGGTTGTTTTCATCACTTTGTTTAGAACCAAAACAAAGTCAGATAACGCGATAAAGTATTTTTAAAATCGATGATATCTGGAGACACCTTGTGTCCATGTCCTTTAATTATAGGGTACCAGGGTCACTGCAGAGACAAGGTAAAGAACTCAGAGTGGAGCTGCTGCTCCTCACTGGATGAAGTCAGTTCAGGTGGATCAAGTATCTGATTAGGATGCTTCCTGGTTTCCTTCCTTTAGAGGTTTTCCAGGCACGTCCAACTGAGAGGAGACTCCGGGGCAGAAACACATTATTTTTGATCATGAGAAACTTGAAATGAACTCTGGGATTTCCAGACAGACAGTGAAGCTGGTAGAGCAGCAGGTCACATCTGGAGGACTTAGAAGACTAGCACAAACATTGTGAACCTCCTGGAAGGAAGGCGAAGAGTGAGTTGCAGTAGTCCAAAGGGGTAGAGATATTTTTGATTTTATAAACAAATATCTCTCCTGTCAGTCTCATTGGATGGAAAAACCTTCTGATCTGTTTCAGTTTTTTGTCTTTTAACCAAAGAAGGAAGCTGTTTGGGTTCAACTGACTCTATTTGATCTCAGATCCCTGGAGGATTTGGTCTTTGACTGAGAGTCAGAACAGAATCAGCCTGACAACAACCATCCATTTCCCTGATGGCTGACTGTGGATCACACCTTGTTTTCATCAGGACGTGTCTCAGCTGGTAGATCACATGACTTGTCCTTCAGTCCCTGAGCTCTGATATGAAGTGTCTCTGAGCAACATGCTGATCTCCAGTCATCTCCTGGCTGCTGTGTGTGAATGGATAAATGAGAAACTAATCCCCTGTGTAGAACGTGGCTGAGACCAAAGGTCTCCACACACAGCCTGAAGAAGAAGTCCTCTTTAGAACGTCCTGCTGGAATACTGCCCTGGATCAGCTCCTGGTCCAGAGAACCAAACCTCCATGTGAGAAACCTTTTAAATGAATCCTTTAGACATTTACAGGAACTTCCTGGTTTTTAGTTGTGATGAGGACCTACTGTTCCTCCCAGCTGAGTGATCCTTCAGGATGTCAGGTTTAAGGAGAAACTGCTGAATCAGTGTTTGACTTTAAATATTGGGTTTTATCTGCTGTGTAAAGGTTTGGCTGTAAAATTAGAGAAAACTGCTGAGTCACCAATGTAGTGAGTCTGAGACACAGCAGAATCATGTTGCTGTGGAACAATAAAGTTTAATGAAAAAAGCCGAGTCAGATTCAGGATCCACAGAGTGACTCAGCACTTCAGAAAGCACAAGATGCCTATTTTGTGCAGAGTCATGTCACATGGTTTGCCTGTGTCACAGAAACATTTGATGCTGTGTCATTGTTGTGACTCAGCATTCTACAGGTAAAGCAGCTGAGTATGAATGAAGTCTGGTGTTAAAAGGAGAAACATTTAATGGTCAAATTCACATGTTGGAGGTTTATAAACACACGTCCATCTCCTTCTCCCTCCTGCATGAAGATTTAGAAAATCCATCAACAACAGATTCATTTGGTCCATGTTCTTTGACAAAACCTGAACTTGGAGACTAAATGAGTCAGACGTGGCCCCTCCACCTGTTTGTCTGTTTGTTCCCTAAAATCCTCCTGAAGTCAAACTAAGAAGAAACACAAGTGTCTCTCAGGTGTAAAGAGCTTCAGTAAATATGCAAGGTGCTGAGTCAGGTGCTGTTTGTAGGAAGTTCATGAAACAAAAACATTTATTGGCTGAGTCAGAACTGACAGCATCCTGCAGAGGACTCTATTCAGCACCTTGGACAGCAGCCCACCATTCAGAACGCAGCTCCACAGGATGAGTCTGATCCTAAATCCAGTCTGATCTCAAAAATCAAAGGACCAGAGCAGAACGATCCAACAGACCATCAGGTTCACTCTGTCAGACTTTATTTTAGTCAGCTAGAATTCAAGATGGCTGATTGGTTTCTGATTCATCCTGCTCTGACTCCCTCAGGGCAGCAGGTCACTTCCACTCCACCGTGAATATCTCTCTCTCTCTCTCTCTCTTTCTCTCTCTCTCTCTCTCTCTGATGGTGTCCCCGTTGTGGAGCAGCAGGTTCCTCCTCCATCCCTCTCTCCATACGCCATACGCTCCAACCCGAGCTCTCAGGTCCACAGACCAGAATCTCCTAACAGTTCCAAGGACCAAATTTAAAAGTCGAGGTGATCGCTCCTTCCAGTCTGTTGCACCTCGACTTTGGAATGACCTTCCTTTAGTTTGACGCTGTATAGACAGTCTGGACTCCTTTAAAAAGCAGTTGAAGACCCAATTATTCAAAACTGCTTTTAAATAACTCTTTTATGTTCTCTTGTTGTTTAATGATTTTGATTTGTAATGATATTTTGTTTGTTTTATTGATTTTATTTGTTTTATCATGTTTGATTCTGTTTTCTGTGAAGCACTTTGGGATTTTTTCTGTGAAAGATGCTATTACTTACTTACTTACTCTCTCTGTCAGCTGACTGCAGCTGGATCACTCTCCTCTCTGATGGAGTAACTAGACTCAACTGTTTCTGTCTGTTACGATCTCCCATCTTCAGACCCGATTCTTCCTCCTGTCAGCTCCAGCTGACAGTGACAGCTCCTGGCTCCGCCCCCTGTCGCCGGAGCAACACGCTGAGATCGCCCAGCTGCAGAGCATTACGCAATCATCTCCGCGTGTTCATAAGCAGGGAGCGGTCAGCCATTCGGGGGGAAACTAAGCAGACTAAGTTCTGGTGAATAGTTCTCCCCCCCTTGGTAGCTGAACCATTTGATTCTTGCGCGTTTCGTATTTTACTCTTTTCTAGCTTCGTAGTCGCCTGCCGTTTATTTTCTGTGTTGCTTTAATTGCCACAGACTCCTTTAGTTATATTTAAAACTCCCTTAGTTATCCTTTGATATTAGTAGCGTTTATCGCCTTCCTTTGTTATTTGTAGTTTATCATAGTGCGTTTGTTTTGTTGATACTTACCCTTTTGTGGTATTTATAGCGTTAATCGCCTACTTTAGTTCATTGTAGTCTCCCTTAGTTGTTATATTACTCTTACCTTTTTTTTTTTACCGAACCTCTTTTAGAGAGCGTTCTTAGTTTAGGCCATTTTGTTTTATTAGTTTAGTTAGAGTTTTTCCCCTTTTCGGGTGATTTTTCGTTAGGAGCGATTTTTAGTTCGTTTATCTTTTTGCAGCACCTCCTCTGCCTGATTAATAATAATAAAATATTCTGATAATTCGTACTTTGAGTTTCTGGCCTTTTGTGTTAGTCCTCCTTTTGTGTACTACTCCTAGACCCTTTTAGGGGGACGTAACACTGTCTAAAAGATAAAGTGTTGTGTTGGACTTTTAGTTAATGAACGGTTAGGTTACAAGGCTGGTAAAAGTTGGCTGTGCTGTTTCTTACCTTGCTCTAGTTAACTTTACTAGTTCAAGCTTCACCGTCACCACCTTTTAAAAATATTGATATAGAAAATCTATGGACCCTTATTTCCGTTTCTTTTTTTCCGTTTGAGAACCAAACTTGCGCCGACCAGATATTTTGAGCTTAACGAACTTCAAATCAAATGATGTCATCAAAGTTGATCAGTGGCCAAAGATTTTTGTGTTTGGGGGGTTCTTGGCCAATATTTCAAGGCCTAACAGAGCTGGTTGAACAGTGACTGCTGTTAGTCGTTATGTTAGACAAGAACTGGGTTTTCTCTAACAGATCTCTGGGACTGGACCAGTCAATAATATAATATTTTGTCATAGCTACATTGTTTAAATAACTGAGAATCAGCTACTCATTTGTCCAGCAGTATCTCTCCAAATCTGACTATCACTCAGGTCTATTTCCAGCTTTTAGAGACTCTGGTCACTTTGAGTGATGTCATCAGTGGGTGTGGTCATTATTGTAGATAAATAACTATAGAACAACCCAAACATCCCTTTGAGGCTGTTTTCTCACGTTCACTTAATTGCATGATTACGCTTCACCAGGAGAGGTCACTATAACAGAAGCTTTGAATAATGATCCCATTTGGCTCAAGTGGTCGAAAGCTTCACACAAGGTTTCATTTGATCTGTAATGTGAACTATGAAACAACAGGCTGAGACAATTCCGCTACCAATCTGGAACCCAGTGAAGGAGAAGGATGGAGGCTGTGGGTCCAGGATGAGGGAGATCAGCTGCAGCTGCCTGAATGAAGTCAACATGAGGAAAGCATGGCAGAAATGAGTGTGACCGTGTGGATGTGTGGTCACAGAGGCATGGGCAAAATAGAACAACTGATATTTTAAATGTAACCAAATGTCACGACCTGACTCTGTTACACTTATCCTCTTCCATGCTTCCCTCATGTGTCTGTTCCAGTCAAGTAAAGCTGCACTGCAGCTGATCTAAATTTTGTTTTTGTTTCTTTTCGTGGTCACAGAAGCATGGGCAGAAAAAAAAAGCAGCAGCAAGGAAAACACAAGCCAGTGTCCTCCTTGAGCTGGTCCAGAGCCTGGATAAATGATGGGGTCATGGCAGGAAGGGCATCATAACAAATAAAACAGACAAATCACCAAACAGAACCCCATACCGGATCGGCGGAGGGCTGGGTTCGCTGGGTTATACTAATGTAGTACTGTATATGTAGTACTGTGGTTTATATGTAGTACTGTGGTTTATATGTAGTACTGTGGTTTATATGTAGTACTGTGGAGGTGGAGCTTCATGGTGTGGGTCTGGTTCTCAGCTCTGGAACGCTTCATTAATGGAAGAAGGATGAATGGAAACATGGTGGATCAAAACCTGCTGCCTCTACAGGATGATGGAGATGAAACCAGGAGGACGTTTCAGCAGGACGATGATCCCAGTGGTTACAGAGAATAAATCAAACTGCTAGAGCGGCCCAGACAATCAGCTGACCTGAATCTGTATGGAGAGGACTAAAGGTCAGAGGTCACAGAGGAACCTTCAGCATCTGAAGACCAGAACCACACCTGAGACTAGTTTCTCCTCCAGGAGGCGTCAGAAGCTGCAGCTCAAGTTGTTCTGTTATTACACCGAACTGCATGTGGACATGGACGGTTTGATTTCTTTACATCTGTAGAGGATGGGTTGTTACCAACACCTGCTGAGAATGTAATATCAATAGAACCTTTAGAACAGATTCACTTAGAACATTGGTGACATGTTAATAATGATTTTAATCGCTGTACATGTTCTAGGACCTTGCACATGACCTATTTGTCAAAGTTAAATGTTGGTTTGATTATTATTATTATTATTATTATTATGTTATTTTAAAATGACAGATCAGCTTTCCTCCTAGATTTTTATTAATATTGAGTTTCTAGTAAAAATTTAGACTTTTAAAAAAATCTTTTAGCTGTTAATCATAAATATAGTTTAGGGAGTGTCCAGAAACACATTCTCCAGACACCACGCTGAAATAGGCAGAAATCAGCCCCTAAAATCCAAAGGCACATCCATAATTTTAGAAAGGAATGTCACATTCCTTTGCAGCTGACTGAGCCCAGTCTTCCAGAGTGCCTCCTATCAGGAAGTGCTTCACAATGGGAGCAAATTGCCAGAAACACAAAGTCAGACGTTTGGAAAAGAGGTGGGGGCAGACGGAGGAAACTGTGTCAGCTTTCACACAAAAACCTTTTCAACCCCACCTAAATCAACAGATCTAAGGATGAACCAAATAAAAACACTTGTTCATTAAGGAACTCCTCAGCAGCTCCACACGTCTGTCAACACGTAGAATCTGTTGTTTTTTTAAAAAGTCTCTTTTTGATACTTTGAATACCTTAATTTAACAATACCCAGGGGTTATCTCAGTGTATTCTCAAAAGATTCACTCCTTTATTGTTAATTTAAACTATTGTTAGATAACTGAAACAACTGTTCTCAGTCTGTTTAGACGATTTGCAGTTTGAGTCAATCTTGAACCAGTAAAACTGGCTGAGAAGCTGCTCTGTCTCTGGAGCTCTGTCTCTGGAGCTCTGTCTCTAGAGATCTGTCTCTGGAGCTCTGTCTCTAGAGATCTGTCTCTGGAGCTCTGTCTCTGGAGCTCTGTCTCTAGAGATCTGTCTCTAGAGATCTGTCTCTGGAGCTCTGTCTCTGGAGCTCTGTCTCTAGAGATCTGTCTCTGGAGCTCTGTCTCTAGAGATCTGTCTCTGGAGCTCTGTCTCTGGAGCTCTGTCTCTGGAGCTCTGTCTCTAGAGATCTGTCTCTAGAGATCTGTCTCTGGAGCTCTGTCTCTGGAGCTCTGTCTCTAGAGATCTGTCTCTGGAGCTCTGTCTCTAGAGATCTGTCTCTGGAGCTCTGTCTCTAGAGATCTGTCTCTGGAGCTTGTTCCTGTTTCTTTGACTTAGGAAACATTTCAAAACTATAAAAAATGGTTTCAACAGTAGATCTGGAGAAAACAATTTATTTGTGTCATCAGGTTTAGACTGTAGCGCTCTGGTCTAAACCCTCCCTGTCTCCTATGAGCCAATCAGAACGCAGCAGCCAGACTCTGACTACATCCCGTAGACGAACTCACATCACTAGTTTTACACTCTGTTTAATGGCTGCACATTAGAGCTGCACAATATATTTTTAAATTACATTTTTTCTAACCCTGTGATAGTAAAGATTATCATTATTAGACTCCTGATGAAGTTAGACAAATTTATGGGTATTTCTGTGGAAATGATTATAATATTAACTGTTTGTATTGCTTCCATAAAAAAAAGATAATAATTAAATTGGTTCATTCAACTTCACCTATAAGTTGCCTAACCAGAGTCAGAGAATATTTACTGTTTCATGGGTAAAAAAAAAAGTTGTTACAACAAAAGTGATAAACAAAAAGTTTCTTTATGTAACTTGACCAAGGTTAAATGAAGA
Organism: Callopanchax toddi; assembly: GCA_006937965.1. Lineage (NCBI taxonomy): Eukaryota > Metazoa > Chordata > Actinopteri > Cyprinodontiformes > Nothobranchiidae > Callopanchax > Callopanchax toddi. The sequence continues at coordinate 1,092,686 of SSNR01000175.1, forward strand.
TGATGCAGGTTTTCACTTCATAAGGTGTAAAACGTGTGACTTGAATGGGTTTCTATGGGAACATTTTTGTGCTTAGAGACGTCGACACTAGTATGCCACTTTGTTTACCAGAGGGTAAAAACTATCAACAGTATGAGAAATGTGTAAAATATGCTAAAAATTAAATGTCAAAAACACAAAAATGTGCTTGGACATATCAAAGGGTTAATCCACAGAAGTGGCTTGTTAAATATTCATTTATTCATTGTTTTTAATTTGAGAAAAGAAAATGCTATTTTATGAATATTTCTGAAACAAACCTAAGTTGATCCTTAACTCTAAACCCTCTGTTGTTCTCAGGGCTGCGCTGAGCCACCTGTTGGACCCTCTCTGGACTCAGAGCTCATCAGTTTCTGTTCATTAGGAGCAGACCGGATTCTTTACCCAGCATGCCCCAGGAGGTGCCTTTATCTGACCCGGCCATCTGCTGACCTGTAGTTAGCGTGTTCAGGCAGGGAGGGGGCAGGTGAGCTGACTTACCTCCATCAGTTTGCTGATGCTGTCGTTTTTGGATTTGCAAAAGCAAGAGATGAACTTGACTAAAGTCTTGAAGCTGGAATGCAACAGCTGTCCTGTTAACAGTCAGCTGTGCAGAGTGCAGCTGATAGACTGGTTCAGACACCTGCTCTAGAATCCGGAGAACACATTAATGTTCTGTAAATGTTGAAAACAGGTGTGTTTGTGTTTTTTGACTGAATGAAATGAAAACAGGCGTTTCTCTTTGTGTTGTTGACTGTACACGACGTCCGTATGGTGGGGGGTGACAGGTGCATGCCTCTAGCTGGAGGGCAGCAGATACGTAGTGTCCTCCTTTGTTTGGCCCAAACATCTGCCTCTCAGCCTCAAGCTGTCCACGAAACTCCACCTTCTGATCTGAAAACCTCACACCAAGTTACACTTTTTACATGCTCACTAGACATTTTAGCTCATAGCGTATATTTAAATATAAATGATTTAAAATCATTGAAACCCTTTAACTTTAAATTTTAAAGGATTTAAACGATTTTCTGCCACTTTTTTTGAACCAAATCCTCTAGATGTATTAATGTTCAGTTTGTTTGGCAGCGCAGGAACAGACGAGCGTTCCTAAGAACGCTCGTGTTGTGTGTCAACACGTCTATGTTGTGAACCAAACACACATGCATTGTTTTTCTGAAATGAGCTGAAAATCTTCCAAAGCTCTCTGGATGTGTGATACAGGGATGTGTGGGCGTCAGCGTCTCTGGTGTTGACACACATCACATGTCATTCATCTTTTATTACATGTGAAACACAGTTACAGCTGGCTTTAAAGGAGTTTTAAACTTACAGCTTTCAGTGTCAGAGTAAATATATTCAGTTTACAAAAGATTATTTTGTTTGTTGTCTATTATCTAAACAAGGGCTGCAGCTTTTGAATATTTTGTATACATCTTTAGTATCTAGTTTTGTCAATATTTAGTTAAAATCAATAGTATAGTCATTGTTTAGAACTTGATGGATTATTTTATAGAGTATCCATCAGATTCTCGAGTATTCTGATATAAATGTTCAACCAGCTGGTTCCAACTTCACTGCTCTCTAATCTCTGCTGTCAGATCAGCAAACTCTACACGGATAAACAAAACTACTATTCAGGCTGTCTGTTTATTTAAAATCTTTGCAGAACATTAATTTTGATCTATTATTATACACCAGAATAATTCTCAAATGTCACCAGTCACTATTGGTTTTGTCTGCAGAGGAGAGGGTTGTGGTGACACAGCTGTTCTTTCCCTGAAGAAATAGCTCATAGAGAGAAAATGCCCTCCTGTCATCTTCAGTAAAACACCAGATGGGAGGTTGAGTCAGACCCCATGCACATGGTAATGAAAGGAATGCAGCCATTTCCTTTGCAGGAAACAAAGAAGCTGCTGGAGCACCGAGCCTGTCCCACCTCACGTAAACGCTCCCAGTCTGGACCAGTAACAGCTCCAGATGGTTTCATGAGATCTGTAGCTGAAACCTGGAAGATGAGATCCTGATGAAATGAGTGAAATGTCCTTTTGGAAACTTTAGTTCTCTGAAGGGAACCTGCACTGAAGTAAAGAAACACTATAACCTCTATCAGATGTGAGAAACGAACCAGAGAGTGAGGAATTATCACATCCAAACCTTTTATCCTAAACTTTTTAAATGTCCTACTCTAGATTAGGAAGGTCATTTCCTTTCATTGATTATGTTTTTAAATAACTGTCATGATTTTTGAAAACCACTAAAACTTTGCGTGTTTGATCTGCTAAAGACTGTAAGGATGTTCCTTCAGCTCCATATCCGACATGTAAACATCATACAGAGGTGGCGGAATCACACAGATGCTCATTATTTTGAGATGTGGCAACACCGAGGTGTGTTTGTAAAATATAACAACGACATGCTGCAGCAGGTTAAGCACTGAGACACATCGGCTGTTTAATTGTGCAAAAAAATGTCAAAAGGGATCAGGGACAAAACACTGAACCTGTATTCCCTCCTGTGAATCAGGGGTGGGTGTCTGAGTGTAACTTACAGAGTAAATCCCTTTTTAGTGGTCAGAATGACTAGAATAGCACTAAATGAATGCAGGTCATTTCCCCCCTTCTGAACTGTGGGTTCCTTTAACTGTAGATTGATTTTTATTCCTGAGAGATTCCAGCTGGTGTCAGGACTTATATACAGTGGTGTGAAGAACTATCTGCCCCCTTCCTGATTTCTTATTCTTTTGCATGTTTGTCACACAAAATGTTTCTGATCATCAAACACATTTAACTATTAGTCAAAGATAACACAAGTAAACACAAAATGCAGTTTTTAAATGATGGTTTTTATTATTTAGGGAGAAAAAAGATCCAAACCTACATGGCCCTGTGTGAAAAAGTGATTGTCCCCCTTGTTAAAAAATAACTTAACTGTGGTTTATCACACCTGAGTTCAATTTCTGTAGCCCCCCCCCCAGGCCTGATTACTGCCACACCTGTTTCAATCAAGAAATCCCTTCAATAGGCGCTACCTGACACAGAGAAGTAGACCAAAAGCACCTCAAAAGCTAGACATCATGCCAAGATCCAAAGAACTTCAGGAACAAATGAGAACAAAAGTCACTGAGATCTATCAGTCTGGTAAAGGTTCTAAAGCCATTTCTAAAGCTTTGGGACTCCAGAGAACCACAGTGAGAGCCGTTATCCACAAATGGCAAAAACATGGAACAGTGGTGAACCTTCCCAGGAGTGGCCGGCCGACCAAAATGACCCCAAGAGCGCAGAGACAACTCATCCGAGAGGCCGCAAAAGACCCCAGGACAACATCTAAAGAACTGCAGGCCTCACTTGCCTCAATTAAGGTCAGAGTTCACGACTCCACCATAAGAAAGAGACTGGGCAAAAACGGCCTGCAGGGCAGATTTCCAAGGCGCAAAAAGAACATTAAGGCTCGTCTCAATTTTACTAAAAAACATCTCAATGATATCCAAGACTTTTGGGAAAATACCTTGTGGACCGACGAGACAAAAGTAGAACTTTTTGGAAGGTGCGTGTCCCGTTACATCTGGTGTAAAAGTAACACAGCATTTCAGAAAAAGAACCTCATACCAACAGTAAAACATGGTGGTGGTAGTGTGATGGTCTGGGGAGGTTTGGCTGCTTCAGGACCTGGAAGGCTTGCTGTGATAGATGGAACCATGAATTCTACTGTCTACCAACACATCCTGAAGGAGAATGTCCTGAAGGCCATCTGTTCGTCAACTCAAGCTGAAGCCATCTTGGGTGCTGCAGCAGGACAATGACCCAAAACACACCAGCAAATCCACCTCTGAATGGCTGAAGAAAAACAAAATGAAGACTTTGGAGTGGCCTAGTCAAAGTCCTGACCTGAATCCTATTGAGATGTTGTGGCATGACCTTAAAAAGGCGCTTCATGCTAGAAAACCCTCAAATAAAGCTGAATGACAACAATTCTGCAAAGATGAGTGGGCCAACATTCCTCCAGAGCGCTGGAAAAGACTCGTTACAAGTTATCGCAAACGCTTGATTGCAGTTATTGCTGCTAAGGGCGGCCCAACCAGTTATTAGGTTCAGGGGGCAATCACTTTTTCACACAGGGCCATGTAGGTTTGGATCTTTTTTCTCCCTAAATAATAAAAACCATCATTTAAAAACTGCATTTTGTGTTTACTTGTGTTATCTTTGACTAATAGTTAAATGTGTTTGATGATCAGAAACATTTTGTGTGACAAACATGCAAAAGAATAAGAAATCAGGAAGGGGGACAATAGTTTTTCCCACCACTGTATTCAATCATTTTCCCCTGAGTCATTCCATTTTATTACACAGCCTAATGGTTTGATTTATTTACCTGTGTGGACTGGATGGGTCGTTACAAACATCTGGTGAGAATTTCAACCAACATTTGTACATTTAGCTGTAAATATGAGTCACTGCACTATTGAATGAACTGATCTAGGACTGGACCGTGAACCACCTCTTTGTCCTGCAAGAGGCTAACAATTACAGAGTCATCTGCAAATTTAATGATAAACCTCGACTCATTATGGCTCTGACACTTGTTAGTGTGAAGCATAAACAGTAGAGGTGATAACACCCCCCCCCCCTGCTAGTTGAGCATGTCAACACGTGTTCTCTGTGGCCTCTCTGTTAAAAAATCCTAAAACAGAGGAATCAGACCAGGATGTGAGGCTGCACGCAGTTGAAGGCTGAAGGGAGGTTGATAAAACACAGACGCGTGTGTTTTGATACCTTCAAGATGCCCAACAACCATTCAGCAGTGAGGCAGTGGCATCTTCAACCCCCTTCATTGCCCGATAAGCAAATTGAACTGGGTCAATTTTGCTCCTGCAGAAGTTTCCTCTTCACTATCCGTTCAAAGGATTTCATCACTAAGGATGTAAGCGCCACTGGACGGTAATCATTCAGGGCTTTGGGATTTAACCTTTGCTACAGGTAATGATGGATTCTTTCATGTTTCAGGGACTTTTTTCAGTGACAAAGAAGACTCATACGAAATGTAAAAATGCTGCACAAAAAAGTGTGCTGTGCTTAAATAAACGGCCACCTGTATGGTCAGGCCCGTGACTTTTCCTAACATTAGTCTGTTCAAACGTCTTCCAGATCACTGATTCCTCAACACAGATCTGGCTACCTTCTGAAGCAGCCCTGTACTCTGCCAAGTCAGCTGTGAAGTTACCTGAATCGAACCTCGTGTAGAATTGATGCATGACTTTATCATCAGCATAAAAACAAAAATATGCATTGATGATACTATTAATGTTCTTGACATAAACAATGGATACATGTGGTCGTATATCTGATCCCTGAGGGACGCACACTGCCTTCTAATTTGTGACATTGAGGAGAGACCATCTGCCTGTCCGCACTGTGTTCTCTGACTGAGACAGTTTTCAAACCAGCCTACTCACTGTCAAAAGTTGTAAATGTTCCAGGATTTTATGGGATTATTTAAGTTATTTGTTCTTTGCGTTATAAAGTAAATAGCTGTTGCTCTCCTGATTGCAGTAGTGAAAGTGTTGATCACGTTCCTAAAATGCATCCAGTCAATGTCCTGCTTGGTTTTTCCTGTCTTTAGACCAGGGAAGGTTTTGCTCATGAAGCGGTGATGATAACTGAGGAGAGAGTAAAGGTCTTTTATTCCACATCTTTTAAATGAAGCACGTTTGTTTTTAATTAAAAATCAAAATCAACAGAGTAACAACACTGAGGCATGACAAACATGAACTTATCTTGACAAGCTGAATCATAACATTGCAAAACTTGATTGTTATCAGATCAGCATTCTTTAACAGCTGTTGGACTCCAACTGCCATGAAAATCAGCACATTTTCCCATCAGTGTTCCAGATAAAGGCTTTTTCCACCAACTGTGTTAAAATGACAAGTGGAGACTTGTTTACGACATTCGCAACCTTTAGCCACCACATTAGGATGATGCCTTTTATGCACAAAGGTCCCAACCCCCACCGCCAGCTGATCCCAGTGTCTGTCCTCATGCATGGTTGTGATTGTGAACGAAGCACTGGTGGTGGCAGTGGAGGGGGGACCAGCAGATGGCAGGGCTGCCCCCGTCATGTCTGCTTTTTGGGGGAGAACAATGCATCCCTCAGAGGAGGGGATGGGGATTTGGGTCCACGGACAGCTGGCAGGCAGCATGCCTCAACCCCCCCCCCCCCCCCCCCCCCCCCCCCCCCCCCCCCCCGTGTACACACACGCACACACACATACACACACACACACACACTTTACAATTAACTGGCACGGGTCACAGCTTAAATATTGACCATGCAAACGAAAAACTGGAAGAAAAACAGAAAGAAGGAAAATATCCATGTCTCAATTATGTGATAACGTTGTTTATTGTCTGTCATGAAGCAAAAACCATCTGGCAGTACAGTGAGGTTTTACTTTATCTGCTAGCTGATGTTTCTGAGATTCCTATCTGAAAAACCTCTGAGTTGTTCTTTTCTCACTCAAATATGTTTTTAGTTGAGTTGAGTTTGGGGCAGCGTGTCTCTCAGTAGGTCAGCGGCCGTCAGGCAACCAGAGGGTCGCCAGTTAGATCCCAGCTCCAGCGTGGAGACAGTTCACCCACCTTGTCTACTGGTGATGGTCAGGAGGGCTTGGTGGCACTGACTGTACAGCAGAGCCTTCAAATAATGAAGTACAAATACTTCATTACCTTACTTAAGTAGCAATTTTGGTTATTTATACTTCACTGGAGTAATTTTTTTTCAAATGACTTTTTACTTCTACTCATTACATTTTCACACAAATATCTGTATTTTCTACTCACTACTTTTTCAAAATAGCCTCTTTACTCTTATTTTATCTCGGCTTGTTTTTATTCCAGGTTCTCATCGTTCAAAAACAAAGGCTTGATTGTGATTGGATGAGACCTACCATTCCGACACCCTATGGTTTCTTTTCTGGGTTTTTTTTTGCTGAAAATCCCTTGACCTGCCTTACTTTTAGGTGTGTGCTTACTCTACCTTTGTTTTGCAAACACACCAATTACACGTGCACACTGGCACATTTACATTTATACTCAAACTAAGGGCTCAAGGCTTTAGAATTTCTATGCATTGAAAAAACTCAAAAACCAGATCCTGCCTGACCAGATCCCCCCCAAAGAACAAGGGGTACTTGGTGTCAACTGGAAAAGTTTTTATGTTACACCCAGAGGTTTGGGCTCCCATAGAGAAGCTAATGGATTTGTGAATAAATTTGTGTGAGTGTTCAAAAGGAATTGGTATATTTGCAAAACAAAGGCAGGAGGGGTTACTACAAGATAGTAATTTCAAACCAATTTTGTTGACATTTAAAAACTTCTGAGGTGGTACATTTAATATAAATAAAAACATTTTCCTGTGAATCCAAAAAAAGGTTTTAAATAAATTTAAAAATTTAAAATTCATCGGTAAAGCAGTCTCTTGTTTTCTGTGGACATACAGACAGTACGTCCACCTACAGAACTGTGTCTCTGGGAAGATCTTCAGCAGCACATGAACCCCTCAAGCAACGGTACTTCCCCTGTTCCTGTCCTCTACACATTTGACCCCCAGCACAACTTAGAGAGCTGCTTTCTTCAGTGAGGTCACTGTCAGGTGTACTGAAGGAGGTTGTAAAACAGAGTACAGGAGAACCATCAGGGACTTTGTTGACTAGTGCAACGACAACCATCTACAGCTGAACACCACTAAGACCAAGGAGATGTTGTGAACTGAAGAAGGAAGAGGTCCAAGGTACTCTACCTGTACTTAGAGTTCCTGGGAGTACAGCTGGATGGACTGGACCACTCACATGGAGACGCTGTACAAAAAGGGACAAAGCTGTCTATATTTCTTAAGACAGCTGAGATCCTTCAACATCTGCAGGCCTCTATTGAGCTCCTTCTACCAGACTGTGGTGGTCAGTGTTGGTGTAGTGTGCTTGGGGGGAGGGAGCCACACAGCAGATAACAGGATTAATAAAGACTGGCTCCACATGTAGAGAACAACTGGACAGTTCAGCAGGTAGCAGAGGAGAGAAAATGTTCAGAACTGAACTAGATTCTCAGTAACACCCACTACACTACACACTCTGGGGGAGAGAAGCACCTTCAGCTGGAGGCCGCATGGTCCCCGAGGTGCAGGACAAACCGGAACAAGCAAATCAACATAGACTGTTTAACAGATATCATTAAATACATACATTAGACAAGTTCCTTTAGTACATTTGTTTAAATTGTGTTGTTAAATGTGCTGCTGTAACTTATCATTTCCACCAAGGAAGCATTTACACACACACACACACACACACACACACACACACACACACACACACACACACACACACACTCCCCGCCCCTGGCTGAGCTCCTCCCCTCCTGCGTTTGATCCCACAGGGACCCGCAGCCTTTACATTCCTCTCATTCCAGCCGCGGCCATCCAACAATCGCCTCTCAGTTATTTATCAGCGCGCGGCTGCAGCTTCACGCGCTCAGAGTCAGCGCGCGCACGTCCACGAGGGGAAGCGCGGTGCGTCCATCCCCTGATATCTGCTGTGTTTACCGGAGCGACTCGGAGTGTTTCCAGCCCTCAGCCTTCGCCGCTTGATGGGACTCGAACTCAGTGAGTGTTTGTTTGACTGACCTGAACAGCCCGGTCTGTGTGGATGTGTGAGCCCACGGAGTGATGGGGGTTAAATCCCACTACAGGTGTGACGGACGTGTGATGAAGAAGTGATTTAATTGGATCCTCTTTCCTAAAATGATTTTTTTTTAGCTATTATTGTTGTGATGCGTGTTAAAGTTGGTATTATTACAGGAAGTAGTCAACTTGTTTTATATTTGTGGTGGAAACATGTAAGATATTTAGGTCATTCTGGTCCTATATCTACAGTTAGGACACGGTGACATCACTCAAAATGGGAGGAGTAGCTAGAAACAGGAAGTAGTCCTCTGACTGGAGCAATAGTCAGCTCAGGAGAGACACTGCTGCAGATCAGTGACAAACTAGCGGCTAAATTTCAGGTTTTTAAAACAACTCTTTCTCTAAAAAGTCACACTGATGTGTTAAAATACTGTACTACCTCTCAGCTATCAGTAGCTAGAAATTCAGACATTGTTTGGTTGAAACAAACTGTATCATGGGAAGTCGTATAGAGGTTTACAAACTGTAGAGCGCTCGTCTTGCAACCAGAGGGTTGTCTGTTCAATCCCCGCTCCGGCGGGGTCCCTGTGTCGTTGCATCCTTGGGAAGACACTTCCCCACGCTTTCTGCAGGTGGAGGTCAGACGGTCTGGTGGAGCCTGTGTCTGGTCGCTTTGCTTCTGTGTCTACTGTAGCTCACTGCCATGTCATTTAATGTCATGTAAAGCACTTTTAGTCCATGACTTAAAAAGCACTTTCCTGTTTCTAGAAACCCCACCCATTTTGAGTGATGTCACTGGTGGGTTTGGTCCGATAAGTAACTGATAAAACTCCTCTTTAAAATATTTATTTATCAGAGGATGCTTTTATCCAAAGCGGTTTACAATATATCAGGCATTCTGTGGGCCATGGGAGGAAACCCACATGCAAAGGATTTGAACTTGCAACCATCTTGCTGCCAGGCAGCAGTGCTACCAACTGCACCACCATGCAGCCCAACCCAACAATCCATCTCCAGCAACATCTCAGGCACTTTTAGCAAAAATGTATTATTCAGAGTTCACTATCTGTAATAAGATGGACTGTTTTAAGTTTTTTAGGACTGATCAAGACTCTTGATCTTCCCTCAGGTCTTTGATTTCTACATCCAGGCTTGTTCTTGTTTTAGCCTGAAACGTGTCTTTCACTCACTGAAATGAGGACTGCTGAGGACTCCTCTGGAACAGTCCTGCACCGCCTCATCCAAGAGCAGCTACGCTTTGGAAACCTGACAAACACTCGGACACTTCTGGCTATCCAGCAGCAGGCCCTGCGTGGAGGGGGCAGTCCTCGCTCCTCTCTGGAGAGCCTCACTCAGGAGGAGACCCAGTACATGCAGATGTCGACACGGCAGGAGCCTCAGGGGCAGGAGCACCAGGGGGACTGCCTGCACTCTGAGAGCCCTGCAAGCCATCTGTATCAACTCCATAGGGAGGAGCTCCCAACCTATGAGGAGGCCAAAGCCCACTCCATGTACCTGATCTCTCAGAAGGGACAGCTGGAGCAGGACATCCCCAGAGGGGACATGGTGGGGAGTCAAAGGGAGGGACAGTGGGATTCAAAGAGAGAGCATGCACGCTCTCTGAGTGAAAGGCTCCTGCAGCTCTCTCTGGAGAGGAATGGACTCAGAGATGACCTGGCTCTGACCTCCTCACACAGCTATCCACAGCTTTATAAGAACACTGCTCCAAACACTCTGGAGCATGACAGACACGGGTTACCACAGTCTGCAGAGGAGCGTGGCCCACCTCCGGATTATCCTCTCCACGCCCGAGTTCCTGACTTCAGTATGCGAGAGCACCACAGAGACCCTCCTCCACCCTTCCACTCTCAGCATCACAGGTAATCAGCTGGTTAGGGCTGCAGCCATCTGATATTAAAGTAATCCAGTACTCTGGTTCTTCAAGTAGTACTCTGATATAAATATACCATCAGCTGTTAAACGTTGCTCTCTCCTCTCTTATTCAGCCTGTTTTATTTTAAACACTTTCCAGATCATTTATATTTATATAAAAGCTTTTTATATAGCCACCAGTCACCAGATCTCACACATTCTCTGTCCAGCAACGTGACTTCAGGACATTTTTGACTATCTTCTCATTGTTTTTGATGATAATATCTCAACAGGTAGAACTTGTTGGCAAAGACTCTAAAATCTGTACAAGTTTGGACATGTAGAGCTGAGTGTAGAGTCTGATGCTCCACCTCGACTTTTATTTCTCTCTGCTTCTCAAACAGAGACCTCTGTAGACTGTAAAGACTCCTGACTGCAGAACCATCAGCTGTTTGTATAAAGTTGTTGATGTGGAGCTGATAAGGATCTAATAACTGTCCTCATGAAACACCTGATCACTGAGGAGCGTGAAGTCACCTGGTTTAAATAGAGATTCTATTAATTTAGCCTTTTTGGACATATGGTTTCAGCCCTATAGTCGACAAGCTTTAGATGAGAGTTTCTTGTGGTTTAAAAGGTTTCTCATGTCTATCCTCCACAGGTATCCATCTGCTCTGGTGGCTCACAGCAGCGTCACTGCAGCCTCTACCTGCAGCGCCGTGTTGATGCAGGAGAACGAGCGGCTCAGGAAAGAGCTGCAGGTTTACACCGAGAAGGTGTCCAGGCTGCAGAAGGTGAGTGGCATCTGAAGAGGGAGAAACAGCACTGTCAGGTGTTAAGTTGTCTGACAAAAAGTTCCATAGAGATCCTCTTGATTCCGCTTCATTGAGGAGATATGACGCTGGAAACAGATTTGTTCATACTTTCCATGAACGCGATGATGTAAATTACATCATCATACCTGTCCTCTCGAGTCACCAACCTCCTTCCTGAACGAGCTAACCCAGATTTTTATGACCACGTTGACTGTGAGTGGAAACATGGGTCAACAGAAAATTACCCAATGATTTTTTATATGTCTGAAAATAAAAGAACCCTAATAATTAGAGAAAAAGACGACATGATGGACCTGGGAAATTGAGTCTTGCAGTACCTGCCTTGTCCATGTAAAGTGGGGGCGCCATAGAAACAACTGATAGTCAAACCAGAGAAACATCACAAGCTCTTGTTTTAGGGAGACTCCTCATTAACGTTTAGATAATTAATTACTCAGGGACCACAAACAATATTTAAAATCAGTCTAATTCCTGGTCAGAAATCACTTTTCTTGTCTTTTGAAAAGAGTTCACAAATCAGCTTATTGTCTCATCCTATCAGGTCATAGTGAAAACTGTAGAGCGCTGCTGTTCATATGAACACAGATTGTCTATGTGCATGTGAAACACATGAACAAGACTCTTTCCAGCATTGTTTTCTGCAATTTAAAAAATATGTTTCTTGGTGAAAGTAAATGATCTTAGCTGGTGTCGTTCTGAACGGCCTCAGTAAGGCTGCTTGACTCTGGAGGAAAAATCATAACCACCATGTAAGACTGTGATTTTTAGTAACTTTCACACAGAAACAAATTGCGAAATGGCCAAAAAAGAAATTCTGTTACGACTTTTCTCACAGAGTTGGGAATGTCTACAACACATACCATCTTTTTGTCTTTGGGAACAGGCTACCTATAGGGAACCACCTGGGGCTTAACAAATGCTCACTGAAGAATTTTAATTCCCTGGTTCAGTTTCACATTACGTTCAAAAGCCTGCAGAGGTGACTCATTAGACACGCTGATGCATTAACCACAGTCCAGACACCAAACGGGGAAATCAGAAAATCTTCTTTTTGCATTTCTTTCCCAGTTGGAGGTGGAAATTCATCAGATTTCCCAGGCTCATGAGATGTTGATGAAAGGCTCGGTCAAGAGGGAAACTCTGGAGAAAACGATGAGAAGTAAACTAGAAGCAGAGGTTAAAAGGATGCATGACTTCAACCGAGACCTTAGAGGTACTTTATCTGTTGAGATCAAACTCAGTGTGACGTTAAAAGTGTGAGTAATCACTGTGTTGTGTTTGTTATCCTCGAAACAGAACAACTAGAAGCAGCTGTCAAACACCGAGCAGCTGAAGACGCTGAGTGTACAGACCCCAGGCAGCATGTCTTTGTCAAACTCCTGGAGCAGAGTGAGTAAATGTCTGCGTTAGTCGTTTTGGAGCTTTCACACTTTTCACAGCAGACAGGAATGAATGTGATCTGTCAGAACAGACCTCCCCGTGAAGCCTTAACAATAACAGGGACATAGCAGAGCAGGGATTGGTTTCCTCCTGCGGTGATGACACAAACGTCTCAATCCCTTAGGTTAACTCAGACACCAGACATTTTTCATGACTGCAGTAAACGTGACCTGGATTCCTCAGATTTGTTTGCCTTGTTTTTCTTCTTTCTGCCATTAGAAGCCTTGTCTTTTTTTTTTTTTTTTTGCATCACAACTGACTTCCCTCTCTCAGGGGGATCTAATAAGTCTGGGACTCTGGGCAACCTGAGCCAACACAGCACAACCTCTTTTTGTTTGAGTGCTTCTTTACCTCATGGTTTAACTCATTGGAGACGGTCGCTGCAAATTCAGATCAAACCTCTTCTAGCCTCAAAGCAGCAGGTGGTTCATCCTCAACCTGAGATATTCAGTCCTATACATGATTACAGGATGTACATGTGGAAAGGATTTATTTAGCTATTATATTGTTAAATAAGACTTGCCTTGTCTTACTTTCTCCCACTTACATGGATCCAGATCAGGGGTCAGAATCCTGAGTAGGTCCAGACCGTCCTCTCCCCAGCCAGGCATTCACAGGCCAGCCTGGTGATGCAGTCCCAAGTCATCCTGACCAGCAGCCCAAACCACCTCAGCTGGCTCCTCTCAATGTGGAGGAGCAGTGGCTCTACTCCGAGCCCCTCCCAGATGTCCAGGCTCCTCACCTATCTCTAAGGCTGAGCCCGGCCATCCTGACGACACTTGTTTCAGCCTCTTGTCTTCGTGATCTTTGGTCATTACCCAAAGACCATAGGGTGAGGATTGGAATGTAGATCGATCGGTAAATCATGTGTCTTGCTTTCTGGTCCCCTTTTTTAAAAATGGGGACCACCACCCCAGTCAACCAATCCACAGAAACTGCCCTCTGACCATGTAATTGTGCAGAGACATGTCAACAAAAACAGACCTACAAGATCCATATCCTTGAGATACCTATGGTGCGTTCGTTTTGTACTCGGAACTCGGAATTTCCGACTTCCGAGTGGGAAAAACCAACTAGAACGCCCCCCGAAGTCGGACTTCCCACTTGGAAAGTCGAAGATTTTTTGGCGTCCCGACTTTGGGAAAAAAGATGGCGACTCCTGACAAGAACAGTTAAAATGCCGTGAAAACACGTTGATTTTGCAAGATCTGCTTGTTTGGATGTATTTAAGTTCAGAACTACATCTAGTGCTTTGTATCTTCTGACTCTAAACAAATTCAGAGTGTTTGCATGAGCGAATTAATTAAAGTCTAAAACAATGTTTTGGATGCGTGCTGCTAACAAAGTCAACAATGGCAATGTGTTTGTGTGTGAACCAAACACGTGAAGAAATACAACCGTATATTACTTTATACTTTGGTTTCCCAATTTTTCCGACTTTGCAAACAGAACGCTGTAACTCGGGTGTGACGTCACTCCCAGTTCCGAGTTCCGACCTCCGAGGACAAATCGAATGCACCACTAGGCTCATTCAGACTCCGTGCCCCCCACTGCTCTTGGGATTTGATCAAAGCTCTGTCAGAGGCAGGAGTTGAGGACCATCTTGACAGGATCTTCTGTCAGGCATTTCAGACACTCATTTTGGGTTTGTATGGCATGTTCCTGTGCCATCTGATCCAAGTCACCACCAGGTAGTGATCAGTGGCCCTGCCCTCGTCCCAGGTATACTGATGGGCATCCTTATGTTCAAACACGGTGTTCATTATGGCCAAACTGAGACTTCCACTGATGTCCAACAGAACACCACTCGGGTTCAGACTGGGTGGGCGCCCCTCCAGGTCACACTGTCATTGTCTCAGCAGGACTAGAGTCCCCAGTTAGAGCACATTTAGCACTTGTCACTTTGCTTTGGCACAAATAACAGTCGAGACTTATACCCTGACTTGAGGGTGCAGGGAAGCTATACCCTCTCATCCCCCAGGGTAAACCCCAACACACAGGCTGAGAGTTTTAGGGCTAACAGAAAGCCCCCCCCCAGCCCTTCACCTCTCACCTGGAGCAACTCCAGCATAGAAGAGAGTCCAAATAATTCTTATCATATTTCCTATTTTTCTCCTTGCAGTGATTTGTTTGTGATTTCTTTACATACAGATTCCTGTATGGATCCCTCAGATTTCAGATGCCTTTCCTGTCATGGCAGAAGCAGTTTCTGTATTTTTTATGACGTGAACCACTTCAGGAGTATTTCTGAGCTGCTTGTTTGCTTCACGTTCTTAGAAGCATTCCAGAGCTTTTGCCAGTACAAAGCTACACTTGTGTGTGTAAGTGGATAAGAGGAAGTCTGCATTCCCTCCACAGGCATGCACTGCTGTTGTGTAATCAGGGGCTTTTAAAAAGTGCCACAAGAGAGTTACAGAGACTGGCCTTCCTGTCAATTCATTTATGTTTTAAATGTTTGATCAATAAATTAGAAATGTTTTATTTGGGTTTTGATTTGAAGCTCACAAGTGGAGCAGATTGGTCGGAGCTCCTATTTACTTCAAAATCTTCATTTAAATCCTCAAATGTCCAAATTAAATTCATTTGGGGTAATAATTTGATATAAGGTGATAATGAATGGACATTCTGAACACAGACTTTTTAGTCTTTGCTTTTGCTTAAATCTGCTTGATTAATATTTGCTTAAAGCTTGTTCTGACTTTTACGTCCTCTAGTTTAAACCAGCCTTTGTTTTGGTTGATTAAAGTCCCTTTGAGTCCAGTCCCTGTAACCCTGACATTGTTACGTGTCTTGTGTGTCTCAGATGAAGAGCAGCAGCAGCAGAGGGAACAGCTGGAGAGGCAGCTTCAGCATCTGCGTGTGTCGGGGGAGGAATGCCAGCGGAGGAGGGAGCTTCTGGAGCAGGCTCTGACCTCAGAGCAGAACCGCAACAGGCAGCTGGAGGAAGAGCTGCTCAGAAAGAGGGCCTACGTGAAGAAGGTGGAGCGGCTGCAAAGCGCGCTGGTGCAGCTGCAGGCGGCATGTGAGAAAAGGGAAGTGCTGGAGCTGCGGCTGCGCACTCGTCTGGAGCAGGAGCTGAAGAGCCTCCGGGCGCAGCAGGTAAGGAGCGGAGGCCATTAACATCAAGGTGCCTGTTATTGACCAATGTGAGTGGGTCATAATGTTTTGATCTAAAATCGGCTGTTGTAGCGGAGTCATTAACAAATCGTACCTTCAGAAAGCTTTGGCTATATCTCATCAACCACTGGATGGATTTTTATAAAACTTCCAGAAAACGATTCCATCAGCAACCCAGTGGCTGACACCTCTATCTAAACCCTACGATGACTACAACTCAGTCCATTTGATTGATATCGAGCTACTATGTAGTGTTGAGAGTCATCTTCAACATACTGAGTTATAATGTTGTGTGAGGTCATAACGCTGTTGTCAAATGTTGACTAAAGAAACTATAACTATCATTTCTCAGCATAAGGTGATTTTATTTTAAGGCGGTAGGAACGTGTTTAATGTATTTTGTCTGAACGGGTTCAGAGATTCATCAGTCTGATTATTAAAAGCATATCTGGGTCACTTTGTTTATTTATCTACTGTAAGGACCATAACCAACCAAGGACTACTTGTTGAAGCTATTTAAGGGACTCAAAGTAATTTGTGATCAATCACCTTCAGGCCGACCTCTAGGTAGATTAGATTTAACCCTTAAATCACTACGAAGCCTGCACTGAGCGTAACGGGAGGTTTGGTTCTCTACACTAAGGACCGCCCCCACCAGGGACACCAGTCAGATAGGGAGGGAGAGACACTGCTGCTACATCTGAGGTATTTAAAACACATCTTGCTCATGAAGTCCCACTGAGGCGTTAAGGTTTTATTAACCTCTACATGAGACCGTTTGTGGCGTTTGCTTCAAGTGAGCAATGTCTGAAGAACTATGGTACTCTACGTGCTGCTGCGTCATAAAAACCATAAACTAAATAAATGATCTCTTGCTAAATTGTAGAGGTTTACAGTGTCAAAGGACTACTTCCTCTTTTAGGAGACTCCACCCACTTTTCCACCAGTGGTCCTTACTGTAGATAACTGAAAGTGCATCACTTCAAAATGATCCAAATGTGACTAGAGTTTCACATTTGTGTTTGTGTGCTTAATAAATGACTCTGGTGTGTTTATTTTCTGATTTCCAGAACCAGAAGGCTGACCTCACAGCTTCAGAACTAAGTCTGTCCACGCTGCAGCAGCAGCTGAGGGAGAGAGAGGAGTGTGTTCTGGCTCTGGAGGCAGACATCACCAAGTGGGAGCAGAAGTATCTGGAGGAGAGCACAATGAGGCAGTTTGCAATGGATGCTGCTGCAACAGCTGCAGCCCAGAGGTACCATGATGCTCAACCAAATGTAAATCATTTAATCTGGTGAGGTGAAGGTGTTAATACTTTACCAACATGTTTTACTTTCAGGGATACGACCATCATAAATCACTCACCCAGACTTTCACCAAACAGCAGCTTCAAAGAAGACCTGCCTTTGTCCTGCCACAGACACCAGGAGATGGAGAACAGGTGTGCCTCGTGTTCTGGTTACATTAGGTTTCTGTTTGGACCTGTTGTTGAGGAATGTAACTCAGGACATGTTTTGTGTGTTTAGGATTCGTGTGCTTCATGCTCAGCTCCTGGAGAAGGACGCTGTGATCAAAGTCCTCCAGCAGCGCTCCGGATGGGAGCAAGGCAAGCCGGAGAAATGGGTGCTCCGTCCAGCCAGATCCGTCCCCACCATCAGCACCCTGACCTGCAGCAGAGAGGGTGAAGGTACGTTCCCATTCCTCATGCTGCTCGCAGTGTGACTGGCAGAGCAGACGGCGAGGCCAGACAGAATGTACGCATTCTAAAATAAAAAGGGGAGTTGGAGACGATCCGTCAGTGTTACTCAAATAGGCGACAGATTTTTATCCTGGAATGCGTATCATCTCTCACTCCAGAATAGCCCGATCCAGAATAGCCATGGGAAGAACGAAGCAGGGCAGATGTTCAGGGTGTAGTTATGGATGAGAGTGGCTAATTAAACTGTCCTTTCTTTGTCTGCACTTGCAGGAAAGAGCATCTCGGATGACCAGACAGGTGCTGCTGCGCTCAAACCCCCGTCGTTTGTCACGGCCGGGTGTCCGAGTCGAGACTCGAGCACCCAAAGCGACGAGGAGCCTGAGGTCAGAGCAGAGGCGGCCAAGAAAGAGACAGAGGAGGTGAACTCAGCAGCTACCAGCGGTGGGTTTAGGTAGAGTCACCATTACACTTTAGCCAAAATTCAACTCAAGCACTTCCAAGGTCAGTTAGCAAGATTAAAAGCAGTTTTACAAAGAATAAACGTTTCCTAAACACTTGAAGGAATCCTTTTTTTCATGACTAGATATTTTTTAAAATATCTTCATCCAAATGGAAAAATCCTGGCAGAATATGATGCTATCTGTACTGATATGTTTTAGTGTATACTTCATTGTCGCAAATATTTTTTATTAAGGGGATGATTTAATCCTGTCACCTGACGCATTTGTATTGGGCAATTTTGACTAACAGTCATTTTATAATGAATCTAACTTTACTGGACCTGAGATGAAACTGAACTGAAACAAGGCTAAGAGCTGCTTAAACAGCTTATTATTCTAACTCATTTGATCTGTTTGTAGTAACCTCAGAGGATCCCAAAGCTCTGCTCACGATGCTAAGGAGCTCGGATACAGAGGCCATCGAAATCCTCATTTAACTGCGATTCTTCATCGCTGACGGCCAGAACTGACAGAAACAAGGCGATAAAGATCTCATCCAGTGAGTGAGACGGTCTGCTGAGGAGAGCTGGACATTTCACTGGAGAACAGAGGGGCTTCTGGGTGGAGTCTGTCGGCGTGACCGGACCTGCTGATGGTGCATGTTGTTTGTTATAAGTTATGAACTGTATTTATATGTTTAAATGCTGCTGTGACATGTTGTGTTGATGAGCATTACACTATAGACTGACCTGTCTACATCCTCACTGTCGTATCTCCAGGACGGTTAAAGTTTTGTCTTTGAGAAGTCATCCATAAAACCACCAATAGATGTGAAAGATGACCAGTTAAGCTGATTTGTGTAAAAATATGAAAAAATGGAGACGTGAGGTTTTAGCTCAACAGCGACAATATAATCATGTTTTAGTTCTACTGTCTGTATGAAGCTACTTGTTGTGTCCGATGTCAGATTTAAATGAACAGTTGCTCCTCTCTTGAACACATCCAGGGTCCTGAGGATTTAGAAACCTCCTCTGAATGCAGAGCGTGCAGAAGGCCTCTCGCTTCTCATTTTAAAAAAAGCTGGTGAGGATTGACTGTTTCACTGGGGCCCAATTTTCTAGATCCCCGGTTAATGTTTGGGGCCTCAAATGGCGGCGGGCCAGCGTTTCGCCCCCCTCCGATGACACACTAGAGCTAATCTTCTCACATTCCTCACTGAGGGAATGTTCCTGTTAAAGAAAAAGGCTATCTAAAGTCTGACCCCTCTGCCTTGCTAAGATGGCACACATTCTCCACACCGTTCCTTTTCTTGGGCTGGTTTTTCCTCTGAGCTCTGGTAGCTGGTTCTACCAGAGATGATCAACTATAATTGGCCTGCATTTGCTACACTCTAATAATCGCCTCCATCGCTGTTGTAGTCAGCAGTGTTCTCCCCGTCGCTGAAGTATTTCACATATCAGAGCACACTGCATGCTTGGAATGGAATTTTCTATTTATTTCTGTGCTAAATGTGGGATTACCAAACACTGCTGAACTACTGTTTGAAGGGTTGTATTTAACCAGGATGTTCCTGTTATGGTGACTCTGGGTGGATGGACCGCTGTCGCAGGGTCATCAGTGACATCACTCAAAGTGGTTTCTAGAAACAGGAGGTAGTCCTCTGACTGGAGCAATAGCTAGTCAGATCAGTGACAAATTAGTGACAAAGGTTTACAAACAGGTCATTAAGAGTTTGACCTTTTGAGTTTGAGTTGTTTTAAACACTTTGTTTGCTGCTAATTTGTCCTCAACCAGCAGCGTCTCTCCTGATCTGACTAGCCATGGGGGTTGCTCCAGTCAGAGGACTACTTCCTATGACCTAAATGTCCCTCTGAGGACCGGTTCTGGTCCTAACCTCTATGGAGAACATTTCTAGGGTTCTACAGAAACTCTTACACTTGATGTTAGTATATTTGCTGTTTCTGGAGAATTTCTCTGCGTTTGCCGGTCAGTGCCCTGTCCTCGTTCTGCTCTCCTTCACTTTTGAATGTCGTTTACATGAATGGTCACTGAGCTGAGAGAAGTTAATATATTTTGTTCTCATTTCTTTAATGTTTTCTTTTCCCGGTGCCAAAGTGCTCTATGTTTAAGTTATTACTGATCCACACTAAAGGCTCAGTGCTGTAGCTGGTGGAGCCGGTGTGTTGTTGCTGTGAACTCTTTGTAAAGGAGACATATCTACTGTATGTATGCCTTAACATTTCACAATAAAGTTCATAATATATATTTGACAGGCTTTCTGTTAGTTGTCTGAATGCTTTTAGAAGATGGATCAGTAGATGATTACACAAACTGCCCTTCGATGGTTCACTTGCCTAACGACTTATAAATATGAATTTATCATTTTATATAATGGTCCTCCCTGGTGAGGTTTATTTTCAGATGAAAGTTAAAATAAACAACCTGTGAGTGTAGCTGGGGCTGAACAGACTTTCAGCAAATAGCAAAGAAAACGTGATTCATAAACATGAAAACTCATCAGTGGCATTAAAGACACACTAAGTAACTTTTTCATATTTTAAATGTTTTTTTAGCCAGTCTGTGCTAATCTGACCCTTTACAGGGTTAATGAAAAGTCACTCAGCCCCATCTGCTGTTTGGATCCAGGATACTGCACTTTACATCAATCCATGTTTCACCTCAGAACCTGCTCAGGACCGACGAGCTGAAGACACAGACGTCATAGATCTGAGCTAAGAGAGCTTTTGTATTGTGTTCATCATGGAGGACCCTCCAAAGAAACAAAGAAAACCTTTATCTGATGACTGAAAACACAGGCTGTGTTCGAATTCAGGGGTAGGACGCTTATGAGGACACATTTCGAGGCCAATGACGTCACAGCGCCGCGACGAGTGCTGTCCGAATTCGAAGGATACTCATCCATGCGTCCTCGCTCCACCCCAATTTCGAGGATGGGTGGCCAAGGCTATCCCAGGATGCTTTGCGTGCCGGCCGTGGGATTCTACTTTTTTTTCTCAACTTTATTGAATTTACAACACAGTTGGATTCTACTGGTTCAATTTAGCAGCAGTAGCAGAAAAAACCAGAGAGCAGTCCAGTTTTAAATGTCAGTTTCTCAAAAGATGATAAAAAACTTGTGTTTAGGAATTTTTTGCTTCTCTTTATATGAAGTTTAATAATAAAAATCTCCACAAAAGAGGTTAAATGTTTTATTTTTCGTGTAATTTAAGACAAGAAATCAATGTAAGCTAGCTTGAATGTTTTAAATGAAAGTTTAGGAAATAAGTCACCATAAAAGAGCTTCAAGTGTTTCTTTAGATCCATTTTATTAGCTTTAGCCTGTCTGTCGGCGCTGTCACGGTTGCTAAGTGACTGGACTGAGGGGCGGGGATAAGTATGAGGCTAGACCGTCTGAATTCAGAGCCGCTTATTTCCTGTCTTAGCGGTCGAGCAAGGACCCAACCTAGGTAGACCAGCAAGTCCACGTCCTCAGAAGCGTCCTACCCCTGAATTCGAACACAGCCACCGGCGCACAGCGAGGGGAGGGTTTTTACAACAGACACTAGGGGGTGCTAAAAACAAGCCAAAACTGATAGCGTGACTTTAGAGAAGAAATACATTCACATGTTCTCCATTTTTCATCTTAATGAGAGACTTTAAAAAAAAACATTTGTTCAGATTTTCAACAACAGTTCTTGATCTTTTATGTGAATAAAAATAAAGATAACTGATGTCAGTCTGACTTTCATTATGCTGACAACTAAATATAGACGTTAAGCTGAGATCAACGTTCTCTTTGGTTTAAATCATAAAGAAGGTGTGATATTTATTGGTCAAACGAACATGTTTATTCATTTCCTGAAATGTTACATTTTTGTAGATACGAGGTTTTTGCCTGATGGAAACAATACGTCAAATTAAAAACTAAAGAACACACAAGAACAAATGGAGCCAGAGTCTTTTCTCTCTCTCTCTCTCTCACACACACACACACACACACACACACACCCCTATACCATAAACATTTAAGCAGGAGAGCTGAATCGCTGCTACTGCCGGCCGCTCTGTTCTGAGGTTTGCTCAGCCTCAGCCTCGGGCCCCAAGCCACCAGCCAGGTATCTGGACACCGTCCTGGTATTGTTCTCTCTCAGCCCCTGGATGTGGCTGTCCAGTCTCAGAAGCAGCTCCTCGGACCGCAAACTCTCTTCCTCCAAGAATCGTGTGACCATGCCGTGTGCAGGTGACACTGATAGAAGCTCCTGGGAGGGAAAACCAAACATCTGTAGAAGTCCTGACTAAAAGACAGCATGGGTTAGGATAATATTTGGAGGAAGGTAGACTCACTTTGTCCTTGAACCCTGAGGCCAAGTGGTCTTCTGAGGCAGAGTTCTGAGTCTCAGCAGCAGATTCATTGAGGTTTAATTCTGGCACTGAGTTTCTCCTGGTTACTCTGATGCTGCTGGAGGAGGAGGAGGAGGAGGAGGAATGGGGTCTGCTCTCCTGGGACTGACCGTAGAGCTGCTCTGTAGAGGACTGGGACTGGGACACGGTCTGAAGCTCCTTGAAGAGCCTGTGGATCTCAGCTTCATAGCAAGTGGCCTTCTCCTGCGCTTGAAGCCTGCAACAACAGGATTTCATAACCTCAGGTCTGAAGCTGGTTTGGCTTGTAGCCATTTAGACGTCCCACCTACAGGATTTTAGTTTGTTACATACTCAACAGGAAGAAAAAAGGGTGTTTCTCACCACGGCAACAACCAGAATACAGTTTAACTTAACGAAAAACCTTATTGGCCCCGCCTCCTGCAGCAGCCGTCTTTTCTGCCCCACCCCTACACCAAATCTATGACCAATCACACAATACTTGATGGACACTGCTTGAGAAAAAAGCTCCAGACTCACTGTCATTACCGATTCCTGAGCAGCTCTAACCTGTTGATACCAGATTTGTCACCTTCTGATTGGTCTCAGAGATCTCTAATGACCAGAATGTGTTTTCTGTCTCATCAACATGAAAATTAGGATTCTAGAAATAAAATCTTCCACATAGAAGATCTGTTAAATTAGAAGAGCTTCCTGAGCGGGGTAGTGCTTCACGCCAATCAGCTGGGTCCTTTATAACAGGACACTGTGACTAATGATTCTTTTATAATGAATCTAATTTGATTCCAACTGAATCACATTTACTGTAATCAGCTGTCCTGAATCTGGACCTGTTCAGCTCTTTGAGGCGACTGCTGTTGTGAACTGGAGCTTTAGAGATAAACTGAACTGGGGGGGGGGGGGGATGGTGTGTTCACTGAAAAAGGAGGAAAAACAATCACCCTTTGAGTCTCAGATTAGCTGACCAATGATCAAACTGAATATCGCCCGATTCATCTCTGGGTTCAACCACTTTATCAAAAATTCAAGTAATTTCAAAGCCTTGACAACACAACATTACATTTGTTACATTTTTAAGGATTTCAAGCAAATGTAAGAAGCCTGCATCTACCTGCCCTGGTCCTGGTCCTGGTCCTGATCCTGATCCTGGTCCTGGTCCTGGTCCGTGATGGCGTGTCTCAGCAGAGCTCGTTCACAGTTCTCCTGACACGTCTGAGTTGAGGCATCAAGTTGTGACTGCAACCTGGAGAGAACCTGCTTTAACTGGTGATTTTCCTGTTCCAGGCTGCTCAGGCAGGACGTGTAGGTCTCCTTCAGAGAGGCTGGAGAAGAACCGTCCCTCTGAGGACAGACAGTGTCAAATCAATCAGTGAGGACACTGGAGGAGGAGACCCCTAGCTGCTGTGTGATGAATAAACACTCTGAGGCAGACCTTGGGTGAGTGAGGCAGCAGTCTCTGCAGCAGAACCTTCAGGTGCTGGTTCTCAGCGTGTAGAGCCTCCAGCTGAGCCCGAGTCATCTGACAGAATAAGACTTTTGTTTATTAGACATTTTGTTTTACACCTGAGGTAGTTGAAAAGTGTTCTTATACTCTGGGTTTATACACCTTTACCAACATTAAACTCAAGCCCTTCAGTGAGTTTTTAATGTTTTCCAGCCCCTCACACTGATTAAGAGACCAGTCTGCTCTGACCCCTCCTGTAAAGTGACCAGTCCGGTCTATGGAGGCACCTGTATGTTTATGTTTATTCATTTAGCTGACATCTACACCTATAGGGCATGTTGTGGTCTGTGGGGGAAACCAGAGAACATGCAGCTCCACGCAGAAAGGTCGCAGCTTGTTCAGAAAGTGTAGCTGTATTTCATTCTGATAAAGAAAATCATTTCAGAGCCTCTTGGCTTTTAACTCACTTTGAGCTCAGCTGCCTTCTGTTCTGCTCTCTTCGCCTCGCCTCGAAGCTGCTGCTTGATGCTGGACGAGGAGCCGTTCAGCGTGGCGATGGTGAGGTCGCGCTGGTGCAGCTGACCAGTCAGCTTCGACACCTCCTTCCTCATTCCTTCAGCTTCGCCGCTGTGAGTCTGCCTGACCCGCTGAAGCTCCTCTTTGAGCTGCAGAATGAATCCAGAGACAAGAAACAGAAGCTGAAACGGCATCATTTAAGTAACAAAGCTGAATATACCAGGACAGAATCCTGACCTTCTTGATTTCAGCAGCAGAGGAGTCACAGTCGGCTTTAAGGTTTCTCAGTTCCTGCTCCATCTTTGAGTGATCACCTTGCTGTCTGCTCATGTTCTCCAATCTGAGCCCAAACAAATGAAACATAGAAAGCATAGAATAAATTCAGCTGTTTGTTAAACATTCCATATGGTCTCACCTGGTGACTGCTGGAGATAACAGCTCCCTGAGAGATCTGTGAAAGAAGCACTCACTTCTCTCTGACACGGGAGAGCTCGGCCTGCAGGTGGACCTCACATGCCTGGGCACACTGAAGTTTGGCTGCAGTCCTCTCCAGATCTTTCCTGAGGGTCTCCACACCAGTGCAGTCCTCCAGAGAGCTGCAGACACAACAGACCACACACATGCACAGATAAAACAAATCCAAAACAACTGCTGGGTCCTGTTCAGGCGCTGGTATGGACCGCCCCCTTGTGTTCATAGTGCTGTAACTACATCACTACAGGCTGATGTCATCAGAAGTCCACCCACCGGATGACTTGATCTTTAGCTTGTAGAGTTTGACTGAGTCTGGCAGCTTCATTACGAAGTCTCTGCTGCTCCAGACCAGCTCTCAGCGTGACTGTATCCTGGGAGTCCAGCGAGGGGTGGAGCTCTTCCTGCTGCACCAACAGCATCTGTGGAGCAGCAGATTCTCAGCTCATCAGATCATATTTTAACACGTCGGATGAAAAAATTGCCCTGTTTTCAGTCAAAAAATTTTGATCTATTTGTGCTTTGGCTCAGGGTTTTGAGAACTGTTCCTGCAGCTGTCCTCATGTAACTGGGTGGAGGTTTGCTGGTGAAGGTTCTCACTCATCCAGGCCATGGAGATCCTGGTGGGTTCAAAGGAAGGCAGCTGGACTTCTTTGGTCCCTTGAAGACATTTTGCTTCTCATCCGAGGAGCTCTGTCAATGTCAGAATTGAAACATCTTCAAGGAATCAAAGAAGTTCAGTTGCTTTCATTTGAACCTACTAGTAAGGACATTGTAATAAATGTTGCAAATAAATTAATCTAAACTCTGGAAGACATTGTCCTGAACTCCGCAAGGAACCCTTGAAGAAAAAAGGATACATTTTTGCCAGATGCCGAGTCCCTTTGCCTGATCCTGCATAGGTTTCTGAGAACACTCACTTCCAGCTCAGTCCTGAGACGTTAGAAACAACCTCAGTGACGCAAATGGCTACACAATGGAAGTGCACACAGGAAACATGGAGTATGTTTGAGGGAAGAGGATGTGCGCTTGGCGCTGAAGGAGCTGGATTCCAGAGTTGTGTTGTGTCATAAAGTGGCGACTTGCCAGAAACTGCAGGACTGCTGTGGGAACTGTGGGCTGTCTCTCTGTAAAAGCGCGTTTCTGCTGCGCAAATATGGAGAATCAAGTGACGTCAACACATAAAACACATGTGTGTGTCAGAGGTTACAACTGAAATTTGTCATCTGACGTTATTCTCAAGAACTCTAATTTTCTCCCTCTGGATTAGAAGTGTTCACAGTGGATCATAAACGGCTTCACTGGGCCTGTTTAAGCAAAGGAAACATGTTTATCACAAAGCTAACTGTCGGCTATGTCCTCCTTGTTAATATTTAAAACCACACAAACATAACTGAGTTCCTCTGAGTGTATATTAAGACTTGATTGTACATGAAAATAAAAATGTTTTACAAAATATTGTCAATATTCTTTTGCCGTGATTATAATGAAACATTCTGTTTTCTTTCTTCCTCACAAATGAAATGTTAAGAACTTCTGTTGTCATTTGCACCTTTAAAATGGCCATAAACACTCATTCCTCACTGCAAAAAGCAAGTTTCACCAGGCTTTGAAAGACCAAAGCCTCAGGACTGACCTGGTGTACTTATATCTTTAGCAGGATCTCGCAAAAGTAAATGATTAATCTTGTTTTTCCTCCAACGTCCTTTGAAGGGCTCAGGAAATTTGGAACATCCATCCATTTTCTGAGCTGCTTCATCCTCCACTGAGGGTGGCAAGGTGCTGTGGTCCATCTCCAGCATCACGGAGGGAGAGGCAAAGGCAGAGGACACCCTGGACAGGTCACCAGTCCATCACAGAGACAAACAACCAGTCACACACCCACTCACACCTAGGGACAATTAGAGTCACCATCCTAACATGCATGTTTTTGGTCCGTGGGCGGAAGCCAGAGTACCAGGAGAAAACCCACAGATTCATGGGGAGAACATCCACACAGAGAGGCTGCAGAGCCAGGAAGCAAACCTACAACCTCCATGCTGCGAGGCATCAGTGCTACCACCAAATCTGGACCACCAACTAGAATATAAACAGTAAGACTTTTATCTGAAAACCTTTACCAAGACCTGGACCTAATGGCTGCTTTGGTATTTATCAAGTTAAACCATTTCCTGTTAAGGACACGGCTGGCTGCTTTATTCTGTCTTTCAAACAGAGTGGATGTAAAAGAGGTCCAGCTGTAAACCCACAGGTCTCACAGCCCTGCCAAGCATTAGACTCTGGTCTCACTTGGCTCCTGTCCTAATCCACAAACATGCAGCACATTTATCCAGAACAACAAGTGACTAAACAGTTAGGTACAGGTCAGATTTACATGCTATTTTATGTGACTGAGACTTGAAATGTGTGATTCTGGAAGTAAAACTTTCATCTCTGTATTAATTAGCATTTAGCTAAATGTGGTTTTTGAGTTTCAAACCACCAGCTATAATGAATACTGGCTGATCCAGACAATGTTGTTGTACTTCTGTAGTTTCAAGCACTTTCAGTGACCTCAATTAAAAATCAAGGACTTTCACAACCTTGAAAATACCACATTCAAATTCAAGCATTTTCAAGGATTTCAAGCTCTGGTAAGGACCACGCCCTTTAAAGTCACAAATCTGTGTTTTACCTTCATGTGTGAGAGTTCCTGTTTCAGGCTCTGATTCTGGGCCTCCAGTGCTGTCAGCTGGTTTTGGTACTGGGCCCGCTGCTGCTGCTGCTGCTGCTCCCACTCTAGAGAGCGCTGCTGATGTTCCTGAGGAACACAAAGATGATTCATTTACACAGCAGATGATAGGAGGAGATGGAAATGCCAGAAAAAGGTGCAATCAGAGCCAGTTCACCTTTGCAGGGTCAGCCTCTTTTCCCCCTCCACTTAGCTCCTTAAGCTGTTTGCGCTGAAGCTTCTGGTAACTTCTCTTTAACTTATCCAACTAAAACAAATCATAAACGTTATGAAGAAAGATTAGAGATATAATATTGATATAAATTAAAACCAAACGATCGACTCACCTCTTCCCGGATCTTCTGCACCTGTTGCTCATACTTGGAAACCAACTCTTGTCGATCAGTCTGAATAGCTTCAAGCTGCTTGTGAAGGATTCCAATCTGCAATAACAGACAACAGCATTATTACAAAATAAGAACTTGGATAAAAACCCTCATACCAAAACTCTGATTAAAAATTTAGACTCACTCCTATTTAAAATATCAGCTAAAATTAAAATGTGTCTCTACAATAATATAGAGAAACTGGACCTTCTCCTTCTCAGATAAGAACAGAGAAAGCTGTGGCACAGGTCACCGAAGAGGAAGCATCAGGTGACGTCCAAAACGCAAAGAAAGCCAGGGCGCACTGGTCTGATTGTCTGTGCTCACCTTACCAAAATCCTCATATAGTTGCATATTTTAAATAAAGGCGTTCAGAAATATATTATAAATCAATATTATTATATAAATATATTAAAATATAAACAGTATTACGTATATACCTCAGTACAACATAGTGGAATTTACTCTCTGCATTTGACCCGTCCCTGAAGAGCAGAGGACAGACAGTTTGAAGGTGCCCAGGAGGCAGATGAAGGTTCAGTATCCTGCCCAAGGATAACTCAACACATGGCTTCATATCTATGACATAAGGCGACATCAAATGTGTAGTGGCAAGTTGGCAACAACTACAACCCAGTGTTTGTGAAAACTAATGTGTCTCGAGTCTCTGTGGAGGAGTTTAGTTCCACTCTTCTTTACAGAATTGTTTCAGTTCAGCCACATTGGAGAGTTTCCAACATGAACGTCCTGCTAAAGGTCAAAGGTCAGACATTCTCCTTCAGGATTTTCTGGTAGTCAGCAGAATTCATGGTTCCATCAGTTCCAGCCAGTGGTCCAGGTCCTGAAGACCAGACCATCACACTACCACCACCATGTCTGACTGTTGATGAGGATGTTCTGATGAAATACAGAGTTAGTTTGACTCCAGATGGAACGGGACACACACCTTCCAGGAGGAACGGGACACACACCTTCCAGGAGGAACGGGACACACACCTTCCAGGTGGAACGGGACACACACCTTCCAGGAGGAACGGGACACACACCTTCCAGGTGGAACGGGACACACACCTTCCAGGAGGAACGGGACACACACCTTCCAGGTGGAACGAGACACACACCTTCCAGGAGGAACGGGACACACACTTTCCAGGAGGAACGAGACACACACCTTCCAGAAAGTTCAGCTTTTGTCTCGTCAGAACATTTCCCCAGAAAGCTCTGGAAGCACCAAGGTGATTTTTGCACATAATGTGTTCTTTTAGGTCAGATGAGGTTTAGATGTTGTTCTGGGTTCTTGAATGTCTTTAGAACAGGGCCTAATGTGTTGCTTTATGAGATCTTTTAGCCTCCTTCATGTTGTCAGACAGGTTCTATTAAAATGATGTCTTATTTCTACAGGTCTGGCCTGGGTGTGGCTGGTGAATCTGAATTAATTCATTTATATAACAAGGATGGCAATTCCTTTTTTACACAGGGTCAGGTTATTTTTTCCTTTAATAAATTAAATAATCATTTGAAAACTGATAATGAAATGTATTTGCTCATCTAAAACATTTAAATGTGACAAAAAGCAAAAACATAAAGTCTGTTAGGAGCAAAAATTAAATAAGCTCATGATTTCACCTCCAGATCCCTCCGTTCTATGATGTTCTTGGAAGTTAAAAGTTCTTCTTCTCCATTTTTCACCCTGAGCTGCAGGGCATGGACATCAGCCTCCCATCCCCTCTTTTGATGGTTGATCATAACATCAATCTGTCTCATCAGCTCCTGGAGCTCAGGCTCACATGAGGACAAGACAGAACTGGGAAGTAGATACATAAGATGAAGATGTGTTAAATTTATTAATATACAGCATGTCACAAACATGGTCATTTCTGCAGGATTTCTACCTGTTGATTTCACAGCAAATGGTAAATAACCTAAAGTTAGTTGACTTAGCGACAGGATTTCAAGAAAGTCTTTTACCTTAAATCAGGATTCTGTATTGAGTCCAAAAAAAACTCCATTTGGTTCAAAAATGGCGCCGTCACTGTGAGTAAAGGCATAAAGCCTCTGGTTGGTAAGCTGACTACCCTAGCAACCCGAACGCAAACATCCCCTGAGCTAAGATGCTATAACGTGGACTGAGCAGAAGACTTGGTTTTGTATTTACAAACGTCACTGATTAATACTAGCAGGTTTTAGAGCATGTAAAAAATATTTAACTATTCTTTACGGCTTTACGTCAATGTATTTCCGGGTTGTCAGGCGGCAACTCCGCCCTCTAACTGTGACGTAAGCCATATTTGCGAGGATGGACCATTCAGTATACAGTATATAAACTGTTTACCAGCTCTGATATATGGATGATCAGGGAAATGAAAAAGACATGGATTAATGAAGCAAATATGATTATTTTGTGTCAAATAATGTATTGACCGGAAGTTGAAGAATCTATTTCATGAGATGAGTATTGATTGATAAGGATTGGGTTTGACAAGGATTGATAAGAGATGTACTATTATCTCAAAGATAATAGTAGTCCTGCGAGTGAGAGTTTAATATGTGAATTCTACGAATGTTTTATGAGAATGAGAATGTTTTATGTTGAATGAGCTTAGGGATTTCCATTTGGATGGAGAAGTAATAAAAAAAAAACAGTAAGAAAGCGCTGAGGAACGAGTCCTGTAAATAGCATCATACCGACATTTTGTGCACGTGGCTCGTTGGTCTAGGGGTATGATTCTCGCTTCGGGTGCGAGAGGTCCCGGGTTCAAATCCCGGACGAGCCCAACGTTTTGATGACTTCTCTCTTAAAACATATTTTGCTGTAGATAAGATTTGAAATTTTGTCATATTTTTTACTTGATGAATTAGCGATCCCTGCATGAGTGTTCTAAAAAGATCGAGGCAAGCGAGTTGGTTCTATCTACGTATTTAGCGGAATCCTACGAGTAGGATTTGACCTGGAACTAGTTTTTGTCTTAGAAATATTTGAATTTTAGTCAATAAAAACAAACCAAGCAACACAAAATATCTCCTAATTTAGCTTTAAAAGCAGCACATTATGAGCTTTTGTCGTGGCTCGTTGGTCTAGGGGTATGATTCTCGCTTTGGGTGCGAGAGGTCCCGGGTTCAAATCCCGGACGAGCCCTCTTTTTTTCTTTCTTTTCTTCCTACATGTATCTTTTGTATTGTTGTTCTTCATTTTAAAAAATCATACAAAACATAAAAAAATGCATCAGTCATGTTGTAATGGTTTGTCATCCTCTCCTTTACCCCTCCCCTACTTATTCCTCCACCCGTCTCTCCACCTGCTTTAATTCAAACTCCAAACAAAGAACATTTCTTCCGCTCTGCTCCCCCAGCTGTTGTTGGGAGGGCTTTGGGTTGAGAGAAAGAGACGTTTCTGTTCCGCCTCCACAAACACAACAGACACTCCTAGCAGGAGGCAGACCGTTCACAGCTCTGAGTCAGAGCTACACAACTGATCAGACAAGCTGTAAGTATGCTGCTTTATTACAACCTGTTCAACATTACACTGTTGTGTGTTTTATATTTGTGTTTATTCAAGCTTAATTATTAATAATAAAAAAAACACTTTTACTACAATTCAGTCATCAGACATCCAACTTTAACAATAAACTGATTTTTAAATGAATTTTTAGATTTACTCATAAAAAGGATTTGGTTTTGAACTCAAATATAAACGGTCTCTTTTAAAGCTGCTTTTCTAATAATGAAACCCTTTGGTTGTAGGTGAGCGTGGGAGTGGAGGACCTGCAGCAGACACGTGCTGTCACAACTTTTTGGGAGCTTTTTGATGGACTTTTGATTTGGATTCAATTCAAGGTGACTCTTTTTTGGTCTACCAGCTTGACAATGGTTCTGTGTGAAGATGGAGAGTGCAGTGTCTGCCTCTTGCCATATTCCCGCATGGACAGAATCCCACGGGTGCTTCACTGCAGACACACCTTCTGTGACCCATGTCTGGAGACGCTGTCGAGGTTCAGGAGCGGGCTCCTCACCGTGCCCTGCCCTCTGTGTCGCCAGGTGACCTGCATAGGCCTAGGACTCAGCCTCCAGGAGGCCCTCTGGGTCAACGACAAGCTCTGGGACCAGATACCAGACATAGTGGATGCAGGGGCCTCAGAGGGAGGAGAGGATGGACAGGAGCAAAAAGCTGAAGAGGAGAGGATGGCAGCTAAACAGCAGCAGCCCTCATCACAAGCACAGTGGTGAGTTCATAAACAGGAACCTGGCTTACATGAACAATCATCAAAAAGTCTATTTTTGATCCCGAGTTTCTAGTCCTGTTGTCTCCTGAGGCTATGCTAAGGTGGAATTCCAAACATACCAAAGCAGTTACACGTCTGTGTTAAGCAGCTGATATGTCCACAAGCTTCTCATTAGCACCTTGTGTTTAACTTTGCAGCATTTCCTCAAGGATCAAACTGTTCTTCAGGAGGTTCAGCCTGATGAAGCAACACCAGGAGATGATCATCCCTGGAGGCAACGTGTGAGTTCAGACTTTATGCTCCATGACTTTTATAACAGAATCAAGTCAAACTGAATATTTGACCCTAAAGCTTTTTGTGTCTTTTATTTTGAAGGGAGATGAAATCGTGGCGCAAGCTTTCACCTGATGAAACGTTTTAAGATGAGAGGAAGAACAGCTGCAGCCCCAGAAGTTCTCAGGATTTTCTCAAAGCCCAGACTCAACCTTGACAGAGGAAGAAATATTGAGTTACTGGAAGGATCCATTCAAGTTCCTGTCAAGATGTTTAGTCCCTCAGCCAAAGGTCCCCTCATTATTTATTCTAGGATTAAATCGTCCAGCTGGTGTTGTGGGATTTAGTTCAGCTGCCTCAGTGGGGTGAACACCCCAAAACCCCCTCAGAACAGATGGTGTCCTCCTCATCGCCACGCAAGACTGAACAGAAATTATTCTTTATTTATGATGCTAAGAATTAAATGTTTTGTGGAAAATACATTTTTGTTGCATTTTTAAATATTATTCTCATTGTATGTGACTAAACCCTGCTTAGACTAATGTCACTAATTCACATCAAACCACTTCTGTCAGATGGAGTAGTAGTATTAGTACTTTCATCATAAACCTGCCATATTCAGTGTCTGCTGCCCCCTGGTGGAGGATCTACAGGTGAAAAGGGCCAATTTTATTTCTTTATTACTGTTAAATTGTTATATAATTACATATTAAAATAAAACTGATCAATATATAGTTGTTATATAGACATTAGCTAAAAAATAATTCAGTTTTTCATTATTATTTCATAAAATTTTAGTCCTTTCATCTTTTTAAAGCATGACCAGAACTTATTTATAAGGGTTCTTTTTCTTTCAGACATGTAAAAATCATAAGTGACGTTTTTATTTACCTTTAGTTTGACATGTTTCCACCTAAGTGTCACTCCTGATGAAGACCTTACCTAATGACTTTTACATGTCTGAAAGAAAGAGAACTCTGATAATTATAGGAAAAAAGAGAAACGATGAACATAGTAAAATATGACCTGAACTTAACTAAAAAACATTCTTCTAAACAAACAAACAAAAAACATTTGAGTTATTAGAGTTTATTCTCAACGGGTGGAAAATGACTAAACTAAAAATAAAAATCCTTACAAATATGAAGATGTTTGAACAAAAGGTTAAACATTTCTGGGTCATTTCCCAACTGTTGAACCACAGGATGTCTGCTCCCATGATGCCCTGCTGCTGTCCGACCTTACCGTACTCCCTGCTGTATGTGTGCAGCTACGTTTGGGCTGGGAGTGAGCGTCAGCTGGCTCACAGCAGCCTCCAGCCAGGTGTTGAGGATCACTTTAGTTCTGAGTCATCACTTGTTATTGACTCCTGTAAATCTCAAATATCAGACAAACCCATTTTTCTACTGTGTTTACAGGGAAAAAATACGGTCTTATATTTGAAGCAATATGGTAATTTGTGTGGGAGCTTCAGTTCAGGCTGCATTAACCTCTACAAACATTTAATCACCTGATGATAACCCTAGCTGCCCAGATGAGTGGAGGTTACAGGGTTAAAGCCTGCCTTCCATTATTTATGATGTGAAACCTTTAAGTGATTTTAAAGAGTGAAGCCAGTTGGAAGCTTTCTAAATATGATAATGTGAACATCACATCTGTGGACAGGACAGAAAACAAAAATCGTGCCACAAAGGCTTCACTCAGCCGTGAAAGTGGATTATAATCTCCATTTATCAAGCATCGGGCAGAAATGTTACATCGGCATCAAAAACTGGATCATCTCTCATAGAAAAGAATTCAGTTTGTTCTTAAACTCAACTGTTGATAAAAAAAAAAAAAATCTGTTGTGAGAGAAAAACCGATTGCACTAAGAAGAATGGAGCCGTGTTTAAACATGACAGTGTGTCTGTTAGTTGTCCCACTGGTTTGGTGAACATCAGAACGACTCCACTGTCAAGTCCACCTGGTAGGTGTTAGAGTTTCTCACACACTCAGAGGCAGGTTTACCCACAAGGCTTAGGCCTCAACATGCACAGTAAAGAGTTTGAATCAGCTCTAAACGACCTGAACGCTGTAGTTTTGCTGTCTGGCTGCTCGACTGTGAGGCGGTTCAGTTTGCCTGCAGGGAACAAGCAAAGCTGGGAAAACGTCAAAGAACCAGTTTCAGTTTCTCAATCCTTTGGCTGACTCGTGATCTGGTCCTCCAAGTGTTGATCACTGGGATTAGACTGGAGCGGAGACGTAAGCAGCTCCCAGTGACGCCTGGCAGGGCCGGAAGTCATTTTTAAATTCTAAGCTTGCTTAACGTTTGACGTTAGATTCAGAAGTATTTAATCCAAGTAGTTTTACCCCTGAAACCGACAGCATGTGGTTCGTATTCAAATTACAAATCTGCATCCTTTACAGATGACGAATCATCTGTAAAGTTTGATTACATATTTTGCTTGTATGAAACATCATGTTGTAACAGCTGTGGTTTGGTTTGGTTTGGTTTGGTCATCCATACCAAGGCAGTTCACAGACTAATGCAGTAACAACAACATGGAGCAATGTTTTCTCACATTAGTTCATTATATAAAGCAATCACACATTCCTGATGTTAATCCCTCACAAAGATTTAACCTATTTCTGTTGTTAGACAGACGAGTCAGTCTGTAAATGTGATGAATTGTTTTTTATGTTTAATGGAGAACTGGAAACTTGACGTTTTAACCTTATTTTAAAACAAATGAGTGAGTGAGTTCAAGGTTTTGAAAGAGCTTAAATTGTTGAAATTGTTCATGGAAATCTTTATTTAGAGTGTACACTGTAAAAAACTGTCAGTAGAAAAAAGTTCTGGTAAATTCCCAGGACTTTGTCCATGAAGTCTCTGAACATTTCTGTTCATCCTGATGCAGATTTTAGTGAAATGTCAAAGTCCTTCACAGTTTTATGGGCAATTCTGACTTATTATTAGACGTTATACTGTTCAAATATGTGTAAATCATGTTGGAAAACCTTGAAAAGTTCCTGTGAAAGAACCTTGCTAAAACATTAAATATTCATAAAATGAACAGATTAATATTATGGAGAGTTTTTACTTGTTTTACAGACTTTCTTTTTAACTCCAGAAGAATTAATGAGTAACTTTATCTCCATCTGACGGGTCATGGACCTGTTTTTAAACTATCACAGTTCATCGCCTGCAAACACACATGAATGAAAAATGATTAGAACGTCATCTGAACACATAATCCTGAACACTAGGTGGCGATAACCCCCTGTAAAGCCTCTTGACACTCCTCAATTGACACTAGAGAGGAAGACCTGCAGTTTGATTAGTACTTTCATCATAACATTGACTGTTATCATTTTAACAGTAATCAATGAATCTGTTGATCATTTATTTTTGACTTTTCTGTAGGAAGAGTTTTGATCTTTTTTCGGTTAAATTCTTATTAAATATAAATGCTAATGTGTTCTTGTGTTATTGAAACTCTTTTAATTCCTGTTAGATGTACATGTAGATCTACATGAGGTTATATAAAATGTCTCAGATTGAGCCCTGTTCTACGGAGCCCGTCTCATGACATGGTAGAAAAATTAATAAATTGTGGTCACGAAATAGGTATACCGTTCCCACGAAATGGTAATTTGTTCCCACAAAAAATTATTTCGTGCACACAAATTACTATATCGTGGAAACGGTATACCTATTTTGTGGCCACCAAATAGTAATTCGTTCCCACGAATTATAAGGTGTGCTCATATCATATTCCTGGACAGCTGCATTAGTCGGGAAGGATGCAGAGTAGCGCTGTATCCCCATATATACCGTAAGATGTGCAGCCCAGCAGACCGACGTGCTTACCATTCTTGCTGAATACACTTCACTTCATTAGCTAGCTGTTTTCAAACAATACTGCCTTGATTTAAAATGAGCTTCTTTAGAAATTACAGTATTTTAACATATCCTATGTAATAATAATAATGCATTGGATTTTTATAGTGCTTTTTCCACTACTCAAAGCACTTCACAGAGTTGCATTATTCATTCACACTCTGGTGGTGTTAAACTATGAAAGGCGTCTGTAGCCACAGCTGCCCTGGGGCAGTCTGACAGAGGTGAGGCTGCCATTCTGAGCCATCGACCCCTCTGA
This sequence comes from Callopanchax toddi, assembly GCA_006937965.1. Lineage (NCBI taxonomy): Eukaryota > Metazoa > Chordata > Actinopteri > Cyprinodontiformes > Nothobranchiidae > Callopanchax > Callopanchax toddi. The sequence continues at coordinate 1,129,320 of SSNR01000175.1, forward strand.
CCACCACCAACATTCACACGCATTCACAAAGGCAAGTTGGGTGAAGTGTCTTGCCCAAGGGCACAATGACAATCTAACCCAGCCGGAGCTGGGGATCAAACCGACGAACTTCTGGTTACCAGACCGGCCACCCTACCCACTGAGCTACATGCCGCCTCTATGTATGGTTCAATAATGGTTCAATAATGGTTATTGTTTATTTTTCCAGGTTTTTAAAGCACTGTGAATAATGTTTGTGGTAGTTTCACCTTGTTGCTACGGAAGAGGATTAGGGCCACCTAAGAAAAAAAAAAGAAGCCAGAATTCTGACTTTAATCTCAGAATTCTGACTTTAATCTCAGAATTCTGAGAATAAAGTCAGAATTCTGCTCATTATAATTTTTTTCTTTTAGGTGGCCCTAATCCTCTTCCGTATGTTGCCACAAGAGGGCGATAGATACCAAGGTTTTTCAACTAAAAGAACTGTATATAATGTTTGATGTAATGTCACAAAATGGCCACAAGATGTCAGGTGTGAGTCAGCAGAAACAGAAACCAAAGACCAAAAAGTCACAAGATAGTTCACTGCTTTGTACTGCCATCCCTGCTGAATACATCTAACTTCATTAGCTAGCTGTTTTCAAACATTACTCCACTGATTTTTGAGTTTCTTTACAATTTACAGTATTTTAACATAACCTATAGACTGCTGAATAATGGTTTTACATTAAAGCGGCTCTCTGGAGCATTTTTCTCTGTATCAAAGTTTTCTAAATGTTTTAAATGATATTTCAGGTCTAAACTATGATCTATGGGTTGAGTTCCACAACATCTGTCATTCTGATGAAGACCCTCCTTCCTCCTAGAGACCCCTTTCCATTATTTCTTGCCGCTGACATTTTTCAGCCAATGAAATTCAAATGTCTGCATTCTCTCAACATGCACGCACATTGACCAAACCTGTACCAGTAGGGGGCGCTGTCGTACAGGACGCTCCGTGTGTTTCTCTGCCGTCTCAGCCGTTCACTGAGGACTCACGGCTCATTTCTACTAAAAACCTACCCATTCTCCAGCTAAAGATGGATTTATTTTTATTTTTAACCCTTTCACCTCACAGAATGGCAAGGCTTGACAGGGTTACGCGTTTATTTTGGTCAGAAAGTTCATCCAGGGCCGAGTCAAGTTCAGCTTCAGAGTCCAGCAGCAGCTCTCTGCTAACGGAGCTAATATCAGAAGCAGCAGGGACAGAGAGGGCTCATCAGACCCTCGTAGTGTTGTTGGAATAAGATTGTGAACTGTGAGTGATTAAACCCTACACATTGAGCTGTACAGTTTATGCCTGCAACGTATGTGCGCCGTGTGCACACGCGCACACGCGACCGGACGCGCGTGTCGAGATGTTTTGAGGAGGAGCCTTTGGACGCTAGATTCAAAAACTGCTCTCTTGCTAAAATAATCCAGAGTGCGGCTTTAAAGAAAATGTTCTTTAATTTACTGTTTATTTTTTAAGGGGTTTTAAGCACTGTGAATAATGTTTGTTGTAGTTTCACCTTATTGCCACAAGAGGGCGATAGATACCAAGGTTTTTTTCAACTACCGGTAATTACGAACAAGGACCAGGCTGGCAATGACATATATCTAATATTATGATCAATTAGAGATGACATGACATGGGGCGACGTGTAGCTCAGTTGGTAGAGTGGCTGGTCTGGCAACCGGAGGGTTGCCGGTTTGATCCCAGCTCCGGCTGGGTTGCTTTGTCGTTGTTTCCTTGGGCAAGACACTTCACCCACCTTGCCTACTGGTGGTCAGAGGGACTTGGCGGCTGCTGATGCATGGCACCCGCGCCTCTGTCAGTGTGCCCCAGAGGAGCTGAGGCTACAAAAAAAAGTGGTTTACACCCACCAGTGTGTGAATGATTGTGTTGTACAGCGCTTTGGGGAGTGTGAAAAAAACTCTCTAGAAGAAGGTGCTCTATAAATACAGGCCATTTACCATGAAGACCAATTAGGCTTTAGGCTACTGTGTATTATGATGGTTGTATCACCAATGCTCCGTTTGTTTCATGAGCTTCTGACTTTGTTTTAACAAAATACATTTAAAAAATCCAATGTTTGATTAAAAAAAACAAACTGCAGTCTTTTCTAAGAAATCACAGCAGATGTATGCCCCTATGGAATGAGGTGTAAAATAAGTATGGGAGGTGTCATTAGACATGGTCAAGTGTTAAGATGTATATAACAGATAAGACATCAAACTTTTATGAAAACATAAATGGTTTACTGGTCTCTTTCAAAATACACCAGACTCAAAAACATGTATTTTGCACATAACAGGATAAGAACAGTTTCAAAACCTCCTTTAAGCCAGCAGCATAACTGATACTTTCAAAATACTGTTATACAAACATCTTAAAAGTGTTACAAACGTCTGTAATTAACTTCATCTTTAAACACCTTTGAACAATCAGAAAAGGCTCACATTCTATTTGTTTCTTGTTGTTGCAGCAAACATCTGAAATACATGAAACATGCTTAATGATCTAGTTTTCGGTATTTGTAATTGAGCTGCAGTTATGTCTGTTTCTGCTGTACACAGCACTCAGTAATCTTCAAGATTGAGGAACTTTCACTGAACGCTTTAATTGAAATACTTTTTGTTCTTGTCCTGTTCTAAAACGAGTAGTGTCTTGTAATAACTAACTAGTAAGACTGTGTGCAGCAGGAAAAGAAACAGGTTAGTGTGTGGTCTTCCAACAGGTAAAGCACAGAAAATACTATTACCATTGTGTACATCTAACCTGATGTATTAATTTGAGGCAGTGTTTTTTGTTGTCTTAGTCCCCAGCAATGTGTTGCTGCTTTACTTCTGCTAAAGCAGTTCCTGCTGCTTCATCAAACTCGGAAAGCGCTAAGTGCGGTCTGCTCCAGTAATTCACTTACTAACCAGCTGCACTATAAAAAAGGCACAACAGGATGCACAATTAAAAGAACAAAACCATTAAATTTAACAAAGAACTGGAACATCCTTAATGTTATTGGTACCTATACCACATCCATCACCCACATGGAGCTTGTGAGAATGCTGTTAAATTCACTGCGAAAGTCTGCTTTAGTACGCATCCACACGTGTGGGATTGTGGTCTGCACAGAAAATAGTTTCTATGAACTCAATTAGTATGTCCTTATCCAAGAGATTGGATCCTGTACACAACCGTAAGAAAAGCTGAAGATAATTAAAATCAACGTCCCCAGTGTACCTTTTCAGGTAACGAGAAACTGTTGACTGGGCCGATGTCATCTCATCTGGAAAGATTAGAAGCTCCTTCACTGTTTTTGCAGTTGGTTTCTTTTCTGCAATGAAATGATGCAGTCCTTCTGGTGGTAGTAAACCAGCTACACGGACGCCAGCACTTCATTACAAACATTGGGGCCTGAACAAGTACTTTATGTCCAAACTGTGTCAAAACAGGGAGCATAGTGTCCCTGGTAGGGACTTGCTTGCATTCATGTGCATCAAGTACATGCAGCAACTCATCTGTGTCCACTGAAACGTCCTCTAACGCCTTTAGGAGAACAGATCTCTCTTCTTGTGACACATAGAGCAAAAAGGAATCCTTGAAACTAGTGGTTGTTGAGCCATACAATATCTCCTCGAGAAAGGGTATTGCAAGCTTTACTGGGAAGTAACCAGCTTGTTTTCACCCAACACTCTAGCTACAGCCTGCCATTCTTCACACTGAAAGTCATGCCGGATGAATGGGACTTTCACCTCAACTCCCAGTGTGCAGCTGTCATAGAAATCCATCCCAAATTCTGTCAGGCAGTCTCGCAAGACACCTTTACCTTCCCCCTGCTCAAGCTCTCCATTTGGTAACAACATTTGGTGTTGACCTCAGATGAAATAATGTTTGTATCTTTAAAGGCAATAATCAAATCATTGCAACAGTGACCTCTTCTTACAGTCGTGTTACGGGAGAAGGTTGTGGTTCAGAGGGTGCTTGGTGAGGAACATCAGCCTCTCCTGCCAGCCCCAGTGACAGAGACAATGTATGAGGTGCGTTAGACTCTTTTTCTGGAAATAGTGCTACAGGGTTTACTTCTTGGCCCGTTTATGTTCATTGTTAGTGAGATCAACCACAGACGGCTGGGTTATTGTGTGATCGCCCTCCACTTCAAGCGGCTGCTGTCGTGTTTTCTTTTTGGTACACGGATAAAGTCGCAGCATTTTGACCTTGCTTTGTTTATACAACTCATCAGCTGTGTTGGAAACATCCACATGCATCTGTGAACGCTCAATATGAGCCGAGTAGTGTGAAAGACTTTTGGTTTTTTTGGGAAAGGCCATTGGGGAAAAACAGATTTTCAGCCATCAGTTTGATATTTGCCACGGTTTCATCTTTGTCAACAGAGAGATGCCTTGTTCCACCACCATTTACAGACTTCACCGGTTTGAACCGGTCATTCTCCTCATCAAAGTCCATCCAGCCAACCTCGATTCGTCTCACTTTCCATTTGGCTTTTTTATTTTCAGTCCACTGAGACGATCTCTTTTTAAGAGGCAGCTCCAGACAGTCTTTGTCGTAGTCTTGAGACTCTCAAGGTGCGGATTTTGTGGGAATGAATTAGTATTTCGTGCGCACGTTATAGCTACTTCGTGACCACGATTTATTTATTTTTCTACCATGTCATGAGACGGGCTCACACTTCAACCCATTTTAAGTTAATCAGTGAATTAATAACTTGATTTAACCATAAAGTCTTATTCTGAGTTTTTCTTGAGGTTTAGAGGTGAGGTCATGTCTCTTTTTTACTTCTACAGGCACAGCGTCCATCAGAGTTCTAAACTCAGAAGTTCTGCCTCCTCGTAGAAGGAACGTCTAACTGAAGGAGACCTAAATGAACTCTTCTCAACAACCTTGGTTCATGTAGAAACTTTTCATTGGTTGTGTTTGTTTGGATTCCAAGAAGCAGTAAATACTTTTGGAAACAGCCTCAGCCTTTAATCAGTGACCTGTCATCATCAGAGCATGTGCTCCAGAACAGAAGGCTGCTGCCCTCTGGTGGTGGAAGTTTATCACTGTTACATTGTTACTACACAATCACAAACATTTATAGTTATTAGTCAATAAATAGTTTGTTTTAAAATACCGGTCGTTTCAAAAACTAAATAAAAATATTTTTATTGTTATATTTCTGGCTTTTAGCTTACTTTGATTTGAACTTGTTTAAAATATAATTGGAAAATAAAAGACCAAAAGAAACAACATATATAAAGATATATACCGGTATATCCTACATACACTACAACAAACACATGACCTATAAATAAGTCAGGCCTTCAACACCTACAGTGAGCAGAACATCTAGTCCCCTTTCTGTGGACGAGCTGGGAGACGTTAGTGTCTCAGTCAGACTCCTGTCACTGTCAGGCTTTAATGGTCCGTCTGTCACTCAGAAAAATGAAGATGCACAAAAGAAAAAGACAAGATTGACAATGTTTTCAAGAGAAATCCCATCAGTGAAATGACTCTAAAAAGCCTATTTAAATGGGGGGTGGGATTGTATTCAACATTTTAGTGTAACCATAAACTATTGTGAGCCCATTGGTTACCATGGCAGCCTTCAGGTTTAGGACAGGCAGGAAGCATCAGGTTCAGAGACAAGGTTTACAGGTGGGACGTTAAATACATGTAACTAAACTGTTTATTGTGTGTGTGTGTGTGTGTGTGTGTGAGACTGGTGATGACAACCACTGACTGAACAGCAGGGAAACATGCCGTTTTATTAACATAAGAAAAGTCTTCTAAAAATAAAAGCCTCATGCAAGACGTTGGTAATAAAACATCTTTATTAATCATTTTGAAGAGACATGCTAGATCTCTGAACAGAGTGAATGAAAAACCAGGTCTGCTCCACTGAGCTGTGACAGTAAACACACACACACACACACTCTCTCTCTCTCTCTCGGACGACTTATTTCCATGGAATGTTCAAATGGGCCATCAGGTGGAGTCTTTCAGGTTTGGAGGTTTAAACAGAATCCGAGGCTGTGTGGTCAGAAACCGTTTACCTCCAGAGCACAGGGAGCTGAACGTCACCCCGATTTCTTCATCAAATCACTTCTAGATTTTTAAACCGACTTGTTTTTGTTATTATTTGACTCTTTACCTCAATTAGAACATTTTACTAGTGTAGACTAAAGTGCTCCCTGCTGAGAATGTGAATGAATCCTAAGTCTTTGCTACCATTTTAGGAATAGTTCTTAACAGTTTGACTCACTTTAAATCTAAACATGTTCCTGAAAAGTGCAACAAACTTTTCACAACAAAGACGAGTCAAATGGGAGTAGTGTTCCTATCACGGTCTGACGCTGGAATACCGAGCTTTAACGGGACAAAAAATGTCTACATCAGTGGTCAGTTTACAACACAAGCAGCAAAAACACAAACGTGGAAACTATTTCTGCAAGAGTTTCTAGAACAATCAGACGTGTCTTTGAATTAAGCGACTGTACAATTCTAACAATGCTTCTCTCAACTTCAGGACAACCTGAAAGGTCTACATGTGCAAATTAGTCTTTAGTGAGGAATGATTTGTTTGATCAGCCTGCAGATCTCCACACAGAGAGCATTGTGTCTGTGTTTCGAGACGTCCGAAAACCGCCGTGATGTGGGAATGATGCAGGCAGTGATCCTCAGTGGAAACGCATTCTAACGCCGTCTGTACAGAAAGCACTAAACACGGAAAAAAGATGCTCTCAGCTCATGGAAACAAAAACGGTGCTGAGTGCTGGTGGTGTCATATTAACAAGAATGAGTTTTCTTTATTTACCTTTACAACTAGCATGCATTAGATACTCTGGATGTTACAGCTCAGTTTGTTCTGCAACACCTCAAACACAAGGAATACCAACTAAGCTACAGGCGACAACACCGAAGTGAAGAATAGATGTGAGACTGAACAAAACCTAAAGGATCCAGATTTCTGTTGCTGCTCCTGAGCTCCCAAACAGAGCATGGTTCTTTAAAATGAAATAAAATAACTGGTCATTTAATGTACAAAAATATAAAAATAATGAAACTTGAAAAGGTTTTTTCTATGTAAAAAAATGTGTACTCAGATGAGACTGGGGGAAATATTTATATATCTTTGTTTTTGGCAGTTTTGTTGACAAAGTAGACCCAATATCTCATTCTGACAACTCCAACCAATCGTTTTACGGTTGGATGAGGAAACCAGGATCTCAACGTGCAAAGTCAGCAGCAGGTTAACCAATGAGAAGCAACATAACAAGCGTGTGGAGCGTGGATGGCGTTAGTCCAGGGGTGGGCATTAACAGGAGCAGCCGCCCTCGCTGGTCTGGGGTTCCTGCGGTTTGTCCAACTTGATGTCGATCACTGGGGAGATCATTAAGGAGGTTACGGTGCAGGTGACCAAAAATAAAATAAGATAAAAGCCCTCCCTCAACAAAAAAACACCCAGAACATACAAGAAAACTCTAACTGGCACCTGGGGGAGCACGGTATCGACTGATAAAAACCTCCTAAACTAAAAGAACACGAGGATGTTCCAATCCAAAGTTACATTTATTCAGGGTTCGTCATTTAGGGTAAATTTTTCATCATTATTCATCTGCGTATATTCTACAAGGTTCATACAAATATGTCAAAATCAAATTCAAGGTGTTGCTGAAATGAGTTGAACTGCCGTTACGTCACAAAGGCTTGGAATGGTTTGGGTTTTGAACAAAGCAGGTACAGTACGTAGCCTGCTTTGAGTGATGTCACTGGTGGGTGTGGTCCTGAGTGTAGATAAATAACTGATAGATGCCACTGAACATGACTGGAACGTCCCTTCAAGGTTACAAATCTAGACGAAACCCTAATGACGTGAAGTAAGACAGACGGGTTAGAGCGTAACGCCCAGGATAGTTTTGGAGGGCTTCAACCTTTTTACCTGATGTGCACATAGTAAATCTAGTCTACACGTTAAAGTGGTGCTGCAGTCCCTGAACAGCTTCAGCTGGTGACCCTCTCAGGCTGCAGCCTTCTTTTAAACTGTAAAAACTCAGTGTGACTGGGGCCTGATCACTTAGACCATCACTGGTTTAAATAATCAAACGCCACCGTCTAAGGACTAAACTCCATGTGGAGTCTAACATCAGTTAGCCACAGGGTTTCACTGCAGTGGAAACACGCTAAATCACGCAGGTGGCTGACAGCACGCCGACACTGACGGTTCATTTATTCAGAAAAGATGCACTTTCATCATTATAAACTATTGTCTTTGCACTGAGACTGTTTCTATGACTTTACTCAAGTATTCTAGTATAAAACTCTCGTGTCTGTTTGACAAAGGATACTCCCTTCTTTGCTCGATTCTTGCATACTTTCCATCCCTGGCAGAGCAGCTGCCACGCGCCGAAACAGCTGAAAGAGATAAACACAACACTTCGTTGATTGATTTACATCATTACAAAACTAAATATTGAACCTGAGCTGCAAAATCAATATGACAGAGTTTTAAGTCCGTCATTCTTTATTTCTAATATCTTTTTATTGATAGACGCAACTTAAAATTATGGCAAAGAAAATAATGCCTTAGCCCAGACCTAAAGGAAATTCATTACTGGATTTCTGTATATGTACACTGGAGGGGCCACATACTCATACACCACAGTACAATGTAGTGGGATGTATTGTCTGGGTTTGACCCATCCCTGAGGAGCAGAGGGCGGGGATGGGGTTCAGTCTCTTGCCTTGCTTGGGCCTGGGATCAAACCCTGCTCTCTCTCCACGGTCGCCCATGACTGCAAAAACCCATCACAATATATTTACCACCACTCAGCAGAGGTCACATTTTAATCAGACCGCAGACACTCATTTACATCAGCAGGTGGCAGAGTTGAGTCATTTAGTGGCAATTTGAATTTAAACGTGTATACATTATGAAAGCAGGTTAAATTTTAGTTACATATGAATCAAGATATATTACTATAAAACAACATCAGGCCTAGTTAGGATAAGGATCAAATAAGTATTTCTGTCACATTCAGACGACAGTTTAAAACCTGTAAACACCGACTGATCAGTCACATGATAGAACCAGGACAGAGTGTGCTGCTGCTGCTCTAAAAGCAGAAATACAGTTCTGCTTTAGAAGTCATGAACTACAAAGCTCTTTACATTGCAGTCATTCACACGCTGATGGCAGTCTGCTACATTGTGGCCACAAAATCTGCTACAGGAGCCTGGAGGTCCAAGCAGTGAGTCAATAGACAATAATATAAAAATGTTTTCCAGGAGTGAATGGAAATAGACCCGTATAGATAACTATACTGATGGACTTGCCACAGAGCATGTAGGGATCATAATAGGACACATTTCTGGATGTGATCATACACTACAGGTATGCTGTTCGCTCGTTTTGCCATCTTTACTTCAGCTGACTTTTCCAGAACTCAGACTCAGGAACCCAACTCCTGGAGAAGGCAGGGACTCCTTCCTGCTCTGGAGTTACCCAAGAGGAGAGGCGTAGGGTGGGAGAGGAAACACAAGTCCTCGGCTGAGAACCTCAGTGTTGGGGTTCTCCCTGGAGAACGGAGCGTTGCCTCTCTTCAGCTGCAGGCTGGAGGAGGGAAGGTTCAGACTGTTGTTTGGGTCTATGCCATGGTTTTTGACCAGATAAAGGTGGAATGCTCTCTACAGGGCTGGAAATGACTTCCTGCCTCAAGTGGAGGAGTTCAAGTATGTTGATGTCTTGTTTTCAAATGAGCAGGTAATGGACTGACAGATCGGGGCTTCGTCTGCAGTAATCAGGGTGTTTGAACTAAAGCTGAAAAAATACAACTCCCTAAAACTATAGAGGGTTTCATTAGGAAACTAAGGAAGTGTAATAAGATTTTTGACTTTTCTCTACATTTGAGGAAAAAAAAAAAAAGTTTCACACTTTGAAATAATGTAAAAAACATACTCACATTCTAATAAATGTACACAGTGGACATTAGAATGGGGTCAATTTGTTGGATCATTATTGGTGACGCACCATATTACGTGTCAGGAGAAAAGAGACCGTCGTTTACTTTTTCATTAGTTCAAATCTTTATTTCTAGTTCTAATTGTTATCAGAATAATTTGCCAGGTTTTTGTAAAATGCCTTACAGGTCATACGTGTAAAAAAACCCTGCCCTTCATGTTCCCTCAGCTTCTTTCTAAAATACGTTGAAGATAATCAGACGGTTTGGCTGGAAGTTTAATTAATGAACTGAACAAACTATTAGCTCAAACTGATCAATCCTTTCATAATAATATCATCCTGTCACCATCAGGATTATACATTTGCAAAAAGAACTGAACCCCAAAAAAAGCTAAAACTAGTGTTTATATTGAGGTTACAAACATTGATATAACTAATCTCTGTCTTATTTCTGGTCAAAGACACAAAACGATGCTGTAGAAAGGCCAAAGATCTGCAAGTGACCCAGGAGTCACAAACTACAGACCCCTAATTTAAGTTACCATTTAGAATCACGGATATGAAAAATATCAGCGTTAGCGACAGATGGACTGGATGTGTAGTATGTGTCAGATGTAATGTCAGAAAATCTGGAACAGCACATCAGGATGTTTTCATCCCAACATGAGTGGTTTAAGAACCAGAAAACTCTCATTTGTGCAGAAAATTTAAAGAGTTACACAAATACTCAGTATCTTAAATGACAACAATGGAGACGCCACAGCCTTAGGAGGAAGCACTGTGACCATTGTTTTGCTTTCACTGCACCACGTTCAGCTCTGGGACTCAGCTGTTAGTGTCTTGAAGTGAGATGAAGAATAACATCCTCCGTTTGCTCGGCTGCAGGATGAGCAAGGCACCTTCCATCACTGACAGACAATAAAGCCTGCTTTCATCTCTCTGCTTTAACTCCACACACTGGCTGAGTTAAACAATTATCTTCTGTTTAGAAACAGATTTGTTACTGAACCAAGCCATCCTTATTGTGTCTGAATCCCTCAAATCTTTCCTACCACAGCAGGACTGGGCAGAGAAGAAAAGGAGCTGGCATATACTCGATGTGCTGTCCAACCACATCAAGGAGCAAATGTGTTCAGAGCTGCTCTGAAAGGCAGAGGGATTAAGCCGGCTGTGACACAGGAGTTGAATACTCGCCAACTCTGTCACGTCCAAAGACCTGACCAAACGCTGCTTAAAGTGAGTGCTGATTTTAAACTGCTGGTCTTGGAGAATGACAGAAAAATGCTGAATGAATCAGTATGCATCCAAACAGATTAGGCAGCCACTGGTGATCCAGACTGAACATCAAGTCAGTCAGAGACAACCCACACGTTGCATCAGGATTAGTACAATGAAACTGTATGCTTATATTTACAGAAGTGTTTTATTCTCACCATAACATTTTCATTTTGTAAAATATGACATATTTTGGATTTTCATGGTGAGCCCTGTCCATGATTAAGCTGTAACCATGGCAACATTGACAGCCAGTGCACTTATGGTACAGCTTTGAAGCACGAGAACATGAACACGACCTTGGCACAAAAGCAAAGCAGCCAGAATCTACCACACCAGACGGGACCCAAGATGGGGTCTACCACAGCAGACGGGTCCCAAGGTGGGATCTACCACACCAGACGGGACCCAAGGTGGGGTCTACTACACCAGACAGGACCCAAGGTGGGGTCTACCACACCAGATGGGACCCAAGGTGGGGTCTACCACACCAGAGGGGACCCAAGATGGGGTCTACCACAGCAGACGGGTCCCAAGGTGGGGTCTACCACACCAGACAGGACCCAAGATGGGGTCTACCACACCAGACAGGACCCAAGATGGGGTCTACCACACCAGACAGGACCCAAGATGGGGTCTACTACACCAGACAGGACCCAAGATGGGGTCTACCACACCAGACAGGACCCAAGATGGGGTCTACTACACCAGACAGGACCCAAGATGGGATCTACCTCACCAGACAGGACCCAAGGTGGGGGTCTACTACACCAGATAGGACCCAATATAATATTAATAATTAATATTGGGGGTGAAGTAGGTCAGTAAATAGAGCATTAGTCTGGCAACCAAAGGGTTATCTGTTCAATCCCAGCTCCTGCTGGGTCCTTTTGTCATGCTATCGTTGGGATCGACACTTCACTCAACGTCGCCTGCTGGTGGTGGTTGGGGGGTCCGGCAGCGCCTGGTGCATGGCAGCTCCACCTCTGTGGCTATAACGTTGCTTACTGCTATCAGTGTGTGAATGACTGACTGTAGTCTAAAGCGCTTTGACGTCCATTACTTTAAAAAGCGCTTTACAAATGCAGGGCATTTACCATTTAAATTAAGTGTAAAAACAATGGCACTTTGTTGTTGGAAGCTTGAAAATTAAGGTATTTAAGTTTAAAATAAAGTATTTCTATAAGTGCAGATTATTACTTTGCCACCAACACAAAACTTAAAGCAGTTTTGGTTCACAAACAAACTGCTGTAGGCTAACGGATCCATTTCATTTGGCTCTTTGCTAATTTACTAAAAGAGACATTTTTCAATCTCTGGACTAGCATCTTATTTAGAAACAACGATTTGGAACTTCAAGTTTGAGAACCCTTAGTTTAAAGAAAGTCATGGGTCTCCTCTCCATCTTGGATTTATTAGTTAGTGCAGCTGGACCATTCTCTCTGCTGAGACAGCGCTGTGGGAATCACTGTGAAGTCTGGCTATGCAAGACTAATTAGACCTCAAGGATGTATGCAGTGCCTGTTCAGTGGGTGCAAACAAAAGATCTCCACTGGGTCCTTTTAAACGGCATTACATCCTTCAATAGTAATTAGGATTACATGAATTACAGGCCATATTAACAGAGCAAATAACTGCTCATCAATTAGCCATAATGTGTGAATATATTGTATCTTAATGGCACACTTATACACCTTAGATTTCATTAATATGCTAAAAATATCACGACTAACCCTTTTTGTCATTGAAATCAGGATCACAATTCATCACAGTTGTCTCTAATAATGTCCACTATTGATTTGATATTCTCCTTCTGAAAAATAATAGCCATATAAAAAAAAAAAAAAAAAAAAAAAAAAAAAAAAAAAAAAAAAAAAAAAAACAGAATTTAGGCCAAATAATGAAAGTTGCATCCCACAATAAGGGCCCTGTGAAATGTTTATTTTAATCCCAAAGTCTCTTTTATTTTTATGAGATAAACAAAGAACCTCGCATATCTAAACTTTTCCCCCAAATAATCTTTTTGTGAAATAAAAATGTTTTGAACTAAACATACGTCTCATACATAAATGTAAAACCTGCTAAAGGTAACAACTTGCGACACCTGCCGATTGAACAGGACCTCTGTTTATTTTGACTTCTTCCATCTCTCACAGAGAACACACAGGAAAGGTGGATTTGTTCTGCACTAAACTTTGAGAAAGCGTCACATCTTTTAAGTTTCTGGAGGACATTGGTGATTCAGCGAGCCTTTTTGCCGTGGTGGCTGGCGGACTGGAGAGGAGAGTTGAGCCCCGTGTAACCAGGTAACGACAGGTACAGTTCCTCAGAATCTACTTTGTATCTTTCCTTAACTGCAGATATGCACAAATTCTGTGAAATTCCACCATTTTGTTTGTTAAATTCCATGATTCTGTCCGCTTTATCCACATCTCAAAACTCATAGGGCTCTACAGTGAATAAATGTCTTAGACTAGAAATGGGGACCATGTTGAATCGATTAATGCCGTCTGTGCGTATTATTTGCAAGTTGTTAAAATATCAAGCAAAGTAAATCATAAAGTTAGCTAAGCTTCCTGTATCAAGCTTAGCTTACTGTATTGTTCACTTTTACCCTTTTTAAGGACATTTTTAGCATCACATAGAACTGAAGCTACTAAAAGTCAGGCTACATGTAGCGGGAAGCTACCAAAAGTTCATCAGTGTGTTGAGGTGAATCCAGTAGCTGATTCCCAGTCCATCGTCCATAAACTTATAATAATTGGACGCTAAGCACAATTGATAATTTTAAAATTTAGTCCACAGAATAATCTAAATAAAGGAGTTGTCATTAGCAGCCCTAGTTCTGCCCCTTCCTGTTGTGATGTTGTCACACAGCCCACCCCCGCTGTGAGCCCACTCACCTGTTTGACGTTGTAACCAGTCTTGGCGCTGGTCTCTATGAACATCACATTCAGTTCTTTAGCTCTCTGTTCTCCTTCCTCGATTGTAATTTGCCTGTAAACAGAGGGTCATTTTATGAATAAAAACCAGAACCTGAACACAAAACAACAGCTAATATATACAGTGTCTAACTGAGTAAGAACAATTAATAAAACTACCACCTGAAAAATGCACTACAGCAAATTTGCATGATGTTTGAATGAATTTGGCAGTGATTGGCTGGTTCACTTGGTGACACAATGACAGAAGGATTTCTGTAGACCTCCAGCCAGACCTGAAACATCTGAGGCCTAAATCAACTTGTCCTCTGATAAACCATGAAGTAAACACTCGTCTTCTTTCTTCTTCTGAACATGAAACCTATTTTTATTTTCTTAAAGAAAAAAGAAAACCTTAAGTTTATCACTATAACTGACAACACTCCCAAATTACTTTAATAGAAACACAGCAAAGTTCCACTGAACGGATGATGCTCTCTCCTTCTGTAACGCCTCATCTGCGTCACAGCTCAGAACAGAATAATTCAGCCTGCATGAAACTAAATAAGTCTGAGGTGCATTTACATAATAACATCATCCGAGCTCCTCCATTGCTCCTGGAACTATTTCTGGATTCTGCATGTGAATCGCAGCTCAAACAGAACTGCAGCTCGCTCGTCTTCAGGCAACTTGAAAAGAACTGCAGGGTGAATGTGCTGCTGTGCCAACATTCATGTATGCAAAGAACTGCCAGAGTGAAAATACATGGCATGACTGCTTCTTAATCTCACTGATGATTGCATCTGCTTGCTACAATGACAATAAAGAAGCTGGGCCATCATCGGTGTTATGTAATGGTGAACTTATGAAGAGTTTATTTGTTTTGTTCATTTCCTGAGATCATCCAGATATTTTAACTTGTTTGGAGAAAGTGTTATGTCCTATAGGACTGGTGAGCTAACAGCTAGTTAACATTTACACTGCTTTTACTTTCTGGATTTTATGCAAACTGATAGAAAAAGAAGAAGATATATCAAGAAGTTAAGTGTTAACAGTTAAAAGCAGCCTGAGCACCTTCCTGTCAGTGTACAGCTCTAGGCTCTGTCAGCTGATGCTTCATGGTGTGTGATGCACACCTGGTTTCCTTCACCCTGAGCTGCTTTTAAAAAGTCTATCCTCCCCCAGGACACTGAGCACAGCGAAAACTCCACCACACTCTGCTGAACAATATGAAACAGAGCTGAGGTGCTTTATATTCAGTCTATATATTCTGGATTAATGCAGAAAAACATAAAATGACCTGCTCTTAAGGTAGTCCTTAAAGGCATATCTGGGTCAATTTGCTTAAGTAAAGTAAAAACAGAAAAACAAAAACAAAAAAACAGAATTAAACCTGATTAAACGACAAAAAACCCAAAGCATCAAGATAAATTAAAAGACTATTAAAAGAAATAAAAGTAATAAAGGACAGATTAAAATTTCTTAGACAAAATAAAAGACTATAACAGAAATAAAATTAATAGAACAAATAAAAAAATATCATTACAAATCGAAATGGTTAAACACCAATAAGAGAACATAAAGGATTTAGTTAAAAGCAGTTTTAAATAATTGGGTCTTCAGCTGCTTTTTAAAGGAGTCCAGACTGTCTATACAGCGTCAAACTAAAGGAAGGTCATTCCAAAGTCGAGGTGCAACAGACTGGAAGGAGAGATCACCTGGACTTTAAATCTGGTCCTTGGAACTGTTAGTAGATTCTGGTCTGTGGACCTGAGGACTCGGGTTGGAGCTGTTAGTAGATTCTGGTCTGTGGACCTGAGGACTCGGGTTGGAGCTGTTAGTAGATTCTGGTCTGTGGACCTGAGGACTCGGGTTGGAACTGTTAGTAGATTCTGGTCTGTGGACCTGAGGACTCGGGTTGGAGCTGTTAGTAGATTCTGGTCTGTGGACCTGAGGACTCGGGTTGGAGACGTAGTAGATTCTGGTCTGTGGACCTGAGGACTCGGGTTGGAGACGTTAGTAGATTCTGGTCTGTGGACCTGAGGACTCGGGTTGGAGCCGTTAGTAGATTCTGGTCTGTGGACCTGAGGACTCGGGTTGGAGCCGTTAGTAGATTCTGGTCTGTGGACCTGAGGACTCGGGTTGGAGCCGTTAGTAGATTCTGGTCTGTGGACCTGAGGACTCGGGTTGGAGCGTAGGTCTTTATCAGGTCAGTAACATAAACAGGAGCTTGACCATGTAGGGCCCTGAAAGTTAGAGTCAGGATTTTAAAATTAACTCTACATTTAACAGGTAACCAGTCAGAGACCTCAGAATAGGAGTGATGTCATCTTTCCTGTTTGCTCCAGTGAGGAGCCTCGCTGCAGAGTTCTGGACCAGCTGAAGGCCATAAAGGGCTTTTTGGTTCAAACATGTGAAAAGTGTGTTACAGTCATCTAGACGGGAGGAGATCAAAGCATGAAGAACCATTTCCTGTTCAGGTTTTGACACCAACTTTCTCAGTTTGGAAATATTTCTCAGATGATAAAAACAGTTTTGTTAAGGATATCTGGGTCAATCTGAAGAGACGTTCTACCAGTTATCTATTTACAGCAAAGACCACACCCACCAGTGACATCATTCAATGTGGGCAGAGTCTCTAGGAACAGGAATTAGTCCTCTGAACTGAATAATACTCATGGCTATAGCCAGATTGGGGAGACACTGCTGCAGATCAGTGACAAATTAGCAGCTAATTTTCAGGTATTTTGCTAATGAAAGAAATAAGAGTCACACTGATGCAATAGAACACATTATTACCCATTTGTAAACCTCTACACTTTAGCATGAGCCTATATTGTTTAGTTTGTCTCAACTGAACAACATCTAAACTAATATTATACTGTACGCGCCGCCGCAGTAGCATAAACAGTCTCATGTCAAATTGTAGAAATATCCCTATAAAGGAATTTTCTAAAAATCTCATAATGATGGAGTGAGGATAAAAAGAAAACCAACATGACTATAAATTTAGATTCATTGTGTGTGAATACAGGAGTCGACCGCTTCTCACTGTGAATTCTGATGACATTTTATTCAACTGTCATTATAAACAGTTAAGTTTCTACCAAATTCTCTTCTAATGTGTCAGGAGCAGCTAAACACACGGAACAACATCCCTACTGGCAGCAACATTTACATAAATGTTGCTGCCAGCAGGACTTCTTTTCATCACAGAGTTTCTGTGCAGCAACTTAAAAAATAAGAAGATTACTGAGATTTAGAATGTCTGCTTAGGATTATATTGCTTGAGAATAGCACTGAAAACCCGCAATGTAAAATGCATTTCAAATTTTTGTGCACAGATTTAAGCAAAAATCTGTCAGCTTACACGGGCTGCACAGTAATGAGGCTCATTCCCCATTATAAAGGAGCAAATTAATAAAGGATGCTGACATGATCTTACTGCAGTAATAGCATTTGCTTCTCTTCCACAGAACATTTACTGAGGCTTTAACTTTCAGACCACATTAAGACCCGGCTATTAAAATAAATAAAGATGCAACAAACTGCTTTCAAAATTTCACTGCACTCTTTACATAAGTTCATCTGGTCAAATCTACAGTCTTATTTGACCAAAACAATCTGATTATTATCCAAAACCAAAGTACTTTATTATTTTTTTCAATGAATAAAACACATTTACTTTTATCAGGAGGCCACAACAGATGCAATCAAAAACGACCAGCAGCACATTTCTGCCTGTCCTTCTGTTTCTGACACATTATGAAGTAAAACACTGAGGGAATTACCCTCTCTAGCTGTAAATTGTTGTTCTCACATGGGAAATTAAGGCTGTCTGTAACAATGTTCTTTACCACACAGACTGATTATTTATGGCAAACAGAGCATTCAGTATGATGGCTTATTTCACAGAAAAAACTAAAAAAATAAATGATTAGAAATAATATATAAATCTTGGTCTTTATAATAAAAAAACATGTCATTTCTAACATGTGGCAATAACAACTGATCACTGTAAGTAAGGATGAAATATGCCAAATCTAGCAGCAACTCCAAGAGGAGTGATGTTTTTATTCTAACACGGATTATGACCATAGAACAGCAAAGGCTCATTTATTTGATTTCATGAAATGACCCTTGTTTTCCCTCTTCTTCAGCTGATGGTTCAGTGAGTCGAGCATGCGCCGAAAAAGGAAGTGGAGATTAAAGCATCCTGGTCCCAGTCCGGACCGGTCCCAGTCCTCATCCAGACCGAGAGCAGGTGTCATCGGCGTAAGCGGCTCTTCGCGGGCCGTGAGGGATTTGTGCGGTCAATTCAGACACGTATGCCTCCTTACCCAGGACACAGGTTCGTCTATTGACTCTATGCACAGCACCAGGTCCGCTGGACTGCACATAAAATTGGTGGGGATGCAGCGCTATTTCTGCACACTTGGATCTAATTATTGGTGGGGAAAATACAGTGATTGCTGGGTATTGGTGGGGACATGTCACCTACGCCCATACCTACAGCTGATGTTCGATGGCAACATTGTGGGTTGTCCTGAGAGGGGGAGGGGGTGTATCCCCCGCTGTTGACTGAAGTGACGTAGAAGTGCACGAACACACCCGTGGTCTGGTCACGAGCTTTTGCTGCAACAAGGGAGTGCTGATTAAAACAAGCCGCCAAGATGCGGGCTGCGAGACCGTCCCATTCCGGACCGGCTTAAGGTTACCATCAGCTCACCGGCAGTCAGCCCTGACCGTGCATTTCTTCCCGTTAAGTGGATATGCAGCATAAATTAAGTACATCAGCACACAGCAGCACCAGGACTGCTCGGGGAAAACAGGTTTGTTTATTTATCACATGTGTCATCGTGATATTAGGCACTGTTATCACACATCACAGGTTTTTTTAATATTGTGCAGCCCTAATACAAAGTAAACAAATATTTAGGTGAAACCCACTCATTGTCATGTTTTACAATAAAACAATAGGATTTCCATTAGATAATTGGGGCGGCGTGTAGCTCTGTAGGTAGCGTGGCCCTTCATGTCTCAGTGAAACACACAATATTCTTGTTGGATCCTCATTAGTGCTTCAATCTCGTCCATCTTATTCACAAGAGATATCACGATAGCCATTATGATGGATGAAAGCCATGGTTTAAACTTCCTTTTCCTCTTTTTCCTTTGCTCCTGCTCTACATCCACGTCTCTTCCTCTTTAACTCATCTGGGATTTTGGATTCACAGTTTGCATATTTATTGATCTTATGGGATGTCAATAAGCTGTAAATAACATAAGTCTCTTGTTGCTATGGCTACAAATCATAAAGAGAGCTAAACGTTATGGTAAAATTTCTCCAAACAGTGATTTTATTTCGTTGCTTGTGTTTTTTTTTTGTTTTGTTTATGTTGTAATCTTTGACTTTACATCACACTGCATAAAGTGGTATTGGTTCCATAGTATCTGAGTACAAGCAAAAGTACATGATTATAGTACTGGACTGAGACCCAATGCTAATTTTGGGGCATTATATGATCATATGAAAAATGATGGAAGTTATAGCTGTTTTGGTCAAGTCTTAAACATTATGTCATGAGCTATTTCACACAATATTACAATATCGTATGTGATCTGTTAGGACTCAGATTTTAATTAGTGTTGTGAATGACTCGGCTACTATCACAACACATTTTAGCTCACTACCTGTAAAACGGACTAATTAGCAGTCACCTTGAATTGGGTACACACCAAAGCTAATCAGTTGTAGTTGAACCTCCAATGATTACTTTCTGATCTTTATCCTGTGATTCAGTTACATCTAAAATCTGTCTGTAGTATAATCAGTTACTTTATGCTTCATTTCTCTCTTTGTATTCTCAGGCCCTCCAATTAATGTATACGTCTGCTTCAAGTCATTTCCTCCCCTTTAACTCTAAGCATTCCCTTTGTATCCCCTCCTTCGCTTCATTAACAATCTTGTCTCATCAGCATTTTCTCACAGATTCTTGATGACTAAACAAATCCTACATCCACAGAAAAACAGTATCTTAAAACTGAAATAGAAGTTCAATCATTAACCGAATCCTTTGAGCAAACAATCCTTTCCTCTTCCTCAAAGCCGGTGATTTGACTGAAGATGTTCCGATAAAAATCAGGGTTGCAACCATTATTAAAACTAAACTAATAGTTTATCTAGATAAGCTAATGACTCATTTAATTATAAACTCATTTAACAAATAATTCAATTCATGGCTAGAGAGACACTGCTGCAGCGGGGTTAATGTTAATGTCCTGCATTTGTAAAGCTCTTTTTTAAATCATGGACTACAACACATTAGTCAGTCACACGCTGATGGCAGTGAGCTACATTGTAGCCACAGAAGCAAAGTGACCAGACACCACCAGCAGGCACTGTAGGCGAAGTGTCTTGCCAAATGACAACAACAGAAGTGGGGCGTGAACCGACAACCCAGTACCTACTAGTACCTACTAAACTACTGCCACCACCTGAAGGCAGTAGCTACTGCCTACCTGCGTACAGCAGCACAGTAATTCAGATGTTGATCAGTTTAAACAAACTCAAAGCGCCTCAGACTGAGTACTTACCTCTTGTCTGCCAAATCAGTTTTATTGCCAACAAGCATGATGATGACATCACTTCCTCTCTCTGTTCTCACGTCGTCAATCCATTTAGTTGTCTGCTGGAATGAATTGACATCTAAAAAAACAGAGCAGAGTAAAATCAGACTAAACATCTAAAGTGACTGATGACGCACCAACACCAGTCAAACTGATGAGCAGAACAGAGAAAAGTGTCTTAAGTCATTTAGAGTGCCTAAGTCAGCGGAGCCCAATACATTGATCGTGAAGGCATTGATGGTAGATTGCAGGACAATTACTCAACACGCGCACACACAACCCGAACGAGTTGTGGCACCAAACTTCCGTTAAATGTGAGAAGGAAGAAGGAGCACTTGGGCGGTGGTGGACACACACTGCAGCGCTGGGAAGGCCTGCAGTGCCAACTAGGATTCAAACCCACAACCATTTCTAGGGTTTACAGAGAATGGTTTGAAAAGAGAAAATATCCAGTGAGCAGCAACGTGTGGATGAAAGTGGCTTGTTGGGGTCAGAGATCAGATGAGAATGGTGTAGGGATGATATCATAGCCCCTCTTCTACACCTCCAGACCTCCACCCCTGGACTCAAACCAGTTGTGTCACCTTTGAAATCAAAATGTCCTCCTTGGTGGAAGATGAGGGGTTAACAGAGCTGTTACAAACTGAGTCCACACCGACCAAAGTAAAGGTTTCAGCAGCACTGGGACTGGATCTGTTCCAGTCTGTTAAACACAATAAAGATACTTTATGTTGTTATATATCAATCTATTGGTCTGACACAATCAGTTAAAGCAGCACTCTGGATTATTTCAGCAAGAGAGCAGTTTTTGAATCTAGCGTCCAAAGGCTCCTCCTCAAAACATCTTGACACGCGCGTCCGGTCGCGTGTGCGCACCGCGCATATACGTTGCGGATATGAAATGTACAGCTCAATGTGTAGGGTTTAATCACTCACAGTTCACAATCTTATTCCAACAATACTACGAGGGTCTGATGAGCCCTCTCTGTCCCTGCTGCTTCTGATATTAGCTCTGTTAGCAGAGAGCTGCTGCTGGACTCTGAAGCTGAACTTGACTCGGCCTTGGATGAACTTTCTGCCCAAAATAAACGCGTAACTCTGTCAAGCCTTGCCATTCTGTGAGGTGAAAGGTTTAAAAATAAAAATAAATCCATCTTTAGCTGGAGAATGGGTAGGTTTTTAGTAAAAATGAGCTGTGAGTCCTCAGTGAACGGCTGAGACGCAAACAGAGAAACACACGAAGCGTCCTGTACGACAGCGCCCCCTACTGGTACAAGTTTGGTCGATGCGCGTGCATGTTGAGAGAATGCAGACATTTGAATTTTATTGGCTAACAAATGGAACAAATGGAAAGGGGTCTCTAGGAGGAAGGAGGGTCTTTATCAGAATGACAGATGTTGTGGAACTCAACCCATAGATCATAGTTTAGACCTGAAATATCATTTAAAACATTTAGAAAACTTTGATACAGAGAAAAATGCTCCAGAGAGCCGCTTTAATGAATTTAAATGAAAACATCTCAAGATGAGGACTTTCCTTAGTTATTTTTAGGTCAGATTAAAAATGTGACTAATTAGATTAATTCAAATCATAATTAACTAATTACACGTTTTATATCACATGACAGAACTACTAACAACATCACAGTACAAGAGTTCCCATACCAGTGTTAATTTCGTAGACAAAATATTTTCGTTATTTATTTCGTCACGAATATATTTTACCGAACGAAAACTAAACGAAATTCAAAAATATAAAATGCAAAAAGACGAAGACGAAGACTAAATCGGCGGACATTTTCGTCAGGAACGAAAGACGAGACGAGAATTGACAGTGACGAAATCCAATCAGAAAACGGGAAAAATTTGACGACCATACCAAAAAACAAATCAGCAATCGGAGCAGGCGGGACTAGAGAAGAGAACCAATCAGCAAACGTAACAGGGCGGAAGTAGATGAGAAAGGAACCAATCAGAGTCCGCCTTGTCGGGATGCGCCGGTCTCGGAGTTTTTAAACACAGCAAAGCAGACGCCGACAGGAACAGACTTTATTAAAGTGGGTCAAATTAACAGAACAGAGGCAGAGTTACGACGCAAATTTTAAGATAATGGTGGTGAATGCAGCAGAGGCATCAAACAGCTGTCAGGGAAACAGGAAACATGGAGTGAAATGACTGAAGACGGAGCGTTGTGGCGATCACGTTCTGTGGGAGGAAACGGACCGCAGCGTGAGAACAGCTGATCAGACTCTGTGAGTAAAAGTCTGCAGACTTTTGATCTGACGTGTCATGAACAAAGTTCTGACAGTTTGCATTATTATGGTATTTATTTTGCTCAGTATTTGCTCAGGACCACTAGTGTCTTTCCTGACAGAACTCAACACACACTAGAATATGAATTACAGATCTTTGTGATTGAATTAATAAGAAAATATTAAAGGTCTCTAAATAAGATTTAAACTACTTCCTCAAATTTTCAACAAAAATAGTTTATTTTAAAAGTGAATTTAGTTTTTTTCTGAAGATTAGTCTTGGAAAAGGGGTGTGTCTTATAATTGGGGTCATTAACAATATTGGGAATGTTGATAAAGGGACAAACAAGACAAAGACAAACAAGACATACAATCAGTCACAACCTCACTCACACCTAGGGACAACTTAGTCACTAACTAAGTTAACATGCGTGTTTTTGGTCTGTGAGAGGAAACCAGAGCACCCTGAGGAAACTCACTCATGCACGAGGAGAACATGCCAACTCCATACAGAAAGGACACAACCAGGAATCAAACCTGCAACCTTCTTGCTGCGAGGCAATAGTGCTATCAACTGCACCACCATGCAGCCCATCAAGAAAAGTAAAAGGCAGAACTCTAAAGTGAAAGAAGTGCAGCGCCTGAATAGTTTATGGGGAACACAGTGACGCACGTTCAGCCTGTGTGCAGTAAGCATGGAGTCATGACTGAAGAAATGGTGCACCATACAGGGGAATTTAGAAGAACACAAAGGAAACATCCTGGCAGGAATTGAAGAAATGCGCACACAAAGCTCTTCCTCAGCAGCTCTTTTTGTAGTTTTTATAGCAGTTATGCTTGAAAAGCTCAGCTCACACAGATATGATATACATAATAGCTATTTGCTAGAACAGGGAACTCCTTGGCAGCAGTCAACTGAAAAGTCTCCAGAGGTAGGTCAGTTTAAAACCTATCTCACCTCAGTTCCTTCTGCAAAGTCATGCCATTATAAAAACCTGCTGCTGAACTAAATGTATCCCCAACTTAATCAAAGCACTCAGTGGTGACTTAAGGAAAATAAAACCGTTTCTCCTCAAGAGTTTTGAGATGTTAACCTATTATCTCACACTGATGTTGTTGATCTCTCCAGGCCTCAAAGAGGTGCAACTTTGGTTGGAATTGATTTATTTTTTCTGTGCGTGTGAGCAGATTTTCATCTCATCCTTGTATTTGTGTGTTCAGTTCATTCAGATGCTGGAAGAAATCACACAGGGATGCCAGCCTGGAACACCATTCCTCATTAGCCAGCAGCTATGCATCCTTACACCTCTCCTCAGCCAAAAACACTCCGAGTTCCTCCCACAGCTTGTACAAACAGACCAGGACTTTCTCCTACCACAACCATCAAACATCTGTATGGAGCAGTAAGGTTTTATTCTCCGCTCCCACATTCTAACATAAAGATGTGAACATGTGGCTTTTTAGTGGTCTTGTCTTTAAATACGACCAACTCAGTCATTTTACTGACATTTCTTATTAAACTTTAGTCTACTGCTCATCTGAAACTTAGTAAGAAATGTCAGTAAAATGACTTTCATCTGCATGCATATGGGGGCGCTGTAATGGCGCATGCCGACCGTCGACCTGACCCTGTTTACGTGTTTATGTGTTGTACGTCTGATCTTGGAAAAGTTGTACTGAAACATAAAGTTCATTGTACCAGGAGGATGCTGGTTCGGGCCACACCCACTGCTGACATGGTCCTCTAACCAGAGCAATACTCATGGCTATCTGCAGTATGTGGTGCAGTGACAAACTAGCAGCTAATCTTTGAGTATTTAACAACTCTTGCTATGAAATATAATACAGATGCAATGAAACGTTGTATTAGTTAATGTTGTTTATGCTGCTGCAGTACAGTAGCGTAGTTATTTAGATGTTCAGCTGAAACAAACTAAATAAACCGTCATATGCTAAACGGAGAGGTTTACCAACAGGTGATATAGTCAGGGCTGCACATCATTTTTTCATTGAGGTACATGTTCAGTTCACTTTTACTACCAGCTCCTTGCATCAGTAGGACAGTCACAAGCAAACTGCAGTTTTAAAAAATGTGGTTGTTTAAAAACACAAATTCATTTTAAAACTTTAATACTAAGTGTAGGAAAGTTTTCCATGGGAACCATTAAAACCAGTAACTGTTTCAGCTCTAATTCACACACATATGTATGTAAAACAGTAGCATTATCCACTAATAGAGTCCATTGAGCAAGAGTGAAATGCACAAACATCAACAAGGGCACTGACTTGTAATGTCGTAGACCACCACGGCCACAGTGGAGTCACGTATATAACTGGGGATGAGGCTCCTAAAGCGCTCTTGTCCCGCTGTGTCCCAGAGCTGCAACCTCACCTGGGGTTCAGAGAGAGAGAGCTGAGGAGGGGGAGACGATTCAGACAGTCAGAGAGCCTGGAAACAGAAGGCTCCCATCACACACACACACACACACATACACCCACACATACACACAAGGCTTTATTTATACAAGAGAACACTTCATTTCCAAGGTTGTACTGTGTTTTTTCATGATAGACAGACAGAAAAACAGCAGACAGGCTTTATTGTATCCACCTACGCAGCACAAGAAAGATGACACGCTGTTCCTCAACACAGCTGAACAGTCTGAATGCATTCACAACGTTTTTGTAAAGACAAACAAAATGACAGCATGGGAGAATTGGAGCTGCATCGGTAACCAAACTAACACTAAACATCTCTATCGTGACATGATCCAGCTGCAGCTCAAGTCCTTACCGTTCGATCCTCCAGGTACATCGTTTTTGACAGAAAATCTATTCCAATTGTTGCCTGGAAGAAAAGAAATAAAGGAATCCATGACTCAACACTAATAAATGAACTTTAAAGACAATGAAAAGCAACAGAACATTACAGGTGTAAGGAGAGTGAAGACTTGTAAAATTGTTCATCACCATCAATAGTAAGAACAGTAAGAGGACATTACTCTGCAAATATTCCACCTATAAATAAGCAGAATACATGAAGTAGGTTGTGACATTTAAATGCCTTTTCTACTCCGTTGGGCTGTTTACAATCATGACTCATATCTTTTTTATCATCCACTTATCTGTTCCAACAGCAATCTAATCATCTCCTTATTGTGTCATGAGGCAGATGGCAGCGTTCCTCTTTGAGGGATGTTTACTTTTCACATCCAAGCCCACAGATTTCTGCTTTTTCTGCCCGCCATCACACCACATCAGCTGCTTTCCCTCTGACTAATCCAAACCAAGAAATCGATGCTAAACTGGTGAAATATGTCTGTTTCGCCAGATTTCTGTTCAACGCCGGGGTCGCGTATTCAGGGAAATGTAAAGAAAAAGAAACGTTCTTATATAATTAGAAACCTGTAAAGGAATGAGTATAACCCACTGAAATGTTTATTAATATCATCCTATTTGTTATGTTGTGTATTAGGTTGTGTTATGAATTTTTATAGTTGACAAATAGTTATGGATGTTTAGGTCAAATATGATCTTTTTTGGGGGGTTTTTGCAATCTCGCACGATTGTGTGCTATCTGTCAGCACTCTGAAAAAAGAAAAGTCGTC
The DNA here is from genome assembly GCA_006937965.1 of Callopanchax toddi. Classification (NCBI taxonomy): domain Eukaryota; kingdom Metazoa; phylum Chordata; class Actinopteri; order Cyprinodontiformes; family Nothobranchiidae; genus Callopanchax; species Callopanchax toddi. The sequence goes on from SSNR01000175.1 coordinate 1,155,961, forward strand.
AACAAAACAACAGATGGAAGAAACATCAGCATCCTGAACATTACCACCAATAGTGAGTCAAACAGGACACGATTAGGATATAAACCTTAGTTTTTATGACTGCAATGCACTACATGACCTCTGGGGGCAACTTCATTTATTACTGTTTACAGTGCTACCAGTGAAGAAGGACATGGACAATGGTGAATCAGACAGGAAAGAAATGTGAAAAATAACAGACGCTGGAGGGATTCTATCTGTAGACCAGCCCAGGAACCCACTGGGGTTCCACCAAAGTAGCTGGAGAGCAGACGTCTGGGGTTCCTCGTTAGGCCTACAGCTCCTACAACACAGAACTGCTGATGCAGCAACTCAACAAATGCAAGTTTTAGTGAGTAACATCAGCATGTCGCACTGGCAGATTTTAATGTTCTGTACCATTTATATCAAGGTCTCATGGACAAATGTTGAGTGAACATTTAGTTTTGTTTACTAATGTGTTTTAGAGTATTAGTAAGTAGTTTTTACTGTGTGTGAATTAGAGTAAAATACCGGTATTAGTAAACCTCCTCTAACTAATGTTTAGTTAGTTTCAAATTCTGTTGTTTCACTAGTAAAGAAAGGTAGGAAAAATGAACTATTCAATTATCAAAGTAGCCAGTAGTTGCAGCCCTACTGTTAGCTCACAGTGTTTTCAAAAATATAACATGAATAGGCAGGCAGACTGTTGTGTTCCTCCCTGTTAGCAGATCAGCAGGATGCCTGCTGCCCACTTTGACAGAACTGAGCATCAGGGGAAAGGGGGAAGTGATCTGTGGCCACATATGTAAATACCACAGTACAAGATAGTAACCTATCCCTAAGGAGCAGCAGCCAGTTTCATGGCGCCTGGGAGGCAGTTGGGGGTTCAGCATTTTGCCCAAGGATACTTCGACATGATGCTTAGACCTGGGATTGAACCCTGGTCTCCTGATAGTGGACAACATCTCTTCCCCTGAGCCGTGGTGTCCCCATCAGCAGCTTGATCACACACATTTTACATGGCAATGCCAGCAACCACCCAGACCAAATCAGAGTCGGCATGGTGACAGGGTGTCATTTATTCTCTTCCTTAAGGCCCAGTCAGATCAAGCTGGTGGAATAAACAGCAATAAAAATTCAGGCTATGTACTTTATACAAAACTGCTCTAAATTGAGTTGACAAAAAATGAATTAAATGAAAATTTGTGTTTTATTCTGAATGCTGGTGGCACTGAACTGAAGCATTGTTATTGCTAATTAAAAAAAAAAAAAAGATTTTTAAAAGACAAATTATTATCTGAAGAAGAATTATAGAAGTTGGTGTCCTTGGATTATAACAGGTGATGTTAAAGATTCCTCCTCAGTTTTAAATATAGGATCCCACACAGACAACTATGCACGAAGACATTAGATAATGTGAAATTATTAATGTCTCTTATTAAAGTTTTACCACATGTTGGAGAGCAGACCATGCCTCTCTGGCTCATTCTGTCAGCATGTGAGACTAAAAATAAAACAGACTTAGTGACCTGGGTTCATTCCGGACCGACTGAGCACCAAATGAAACCTCACCAACACAAATCCTTTGGATTTAATTCATAATAAAGGTTGGGTTGTTGTTGTTCATTTAGAGGAATTTAAATCTTCAATTAAAATACATGTTTTTGCATTTCTCTTAACAGCTTTTTCAGTTGTACCTGTAAAGGTTTTATTCCCCAGCCAGTTTGTCTCTGCGTGTCAGGTTTCTTTGAATTTAGTGATATTTCTCTTTAGGGGCATTGTGACTTTCACTGGGTGGCTGTTAACTAAACCTCCACTGCCAGAGTTGTAATTTACTCACAGACTGTCGGTCAAAACATCATTCATGCCACTCTTTCCAGTAAATGTGTATTTGTTCTGCTTAAAATAAAAAGATAAAGTAGATTAATCTGTGAGTGGGGTTTGATTGCTAAATAAAATGTTTGAATGGATTTTATGATCAAAGAAAAAACACTGCATTTAGCAAAGCAGCATTTAGAGATTTATATTGATTTGTTTCTACCAATCCTCTCTACAGACCTACGTCTGTGCAAGTAGAAAAAAGATGAATTTGTTTAACTGTGCTGCTCCTATCAGGATTTTCAAGGTCCTTCATCTCACAGGAATGCTGACAAACCCCGAGTCACATAGTGGCACCTGTTCATAGTGCTGGGTAAACACAGGAGTTAGTTCATTTAAAGTTTACTGCTGCATTGGTTGGCAGAGTGAAGACTGAGAAGAGCTGCTGCAGAAACCCAGATGCCCAAAAGGCAGTGGGGACTGGTCAAAATGTGGCTTCTACTTCTGTTGACATTTGGAAATAGACCCATGTAGAAAAATACTGCTAGGCACCATGCCATTGAGTGTGCAGGGATCATGACATGTATTTTGTCATGCATCATGCACTGCTAGAGTGTCCTCATTTTTGTGTTAAACATTCACAGTATGCATGTGTTCAACCTTTGCATGGGGTAGAAGTGTGCATCATTCAGAATTAAAGGCAATAAAAGCAGAACTTGATTAAATAATTTTAATAATTAAAAATATTTTTTGTCGATTACACTGCTTTGTAAATTATTAGGATCCAGAATCTAAATTGAAATACAATTTTGATCGGTAAAATGTTCATAATCCCCAAGCTTTATTGTATAAACATATTAAAATCCATCTTTTGGGCCAACAGCTGATGACTGTCCTCAGCACACCGAGAATAGATTGCTTGATAGAAAAAACAGTCAAGCTCAATTACGTCTGGTTTTACTGTAAAACCACTAACTCAGTTAGTTTGAGGCATTTGCAGGCAAAACCAGTTGCAACCACTATAACTTTGTACATAAAACATCCATTAAAATCAGATTCACTTCTTGCTACAAAGAGCAGCAGAGTATTTGGGCAGAACAGACGGATACAATCACAGCATGATGAGCAGGTCTTACTGACAGCTCCACCACAGCTGACAAAAGCCTTCTGCCTCCAGAGGCCCCAGTGCCCTTTAACATGTGCCGCCAGGCAGTGAGGACGCCTGCCCTCGTCTCTCTCAGCTGGATGCCTGTTTGATCAGAAGCTGCAGCTTTAGCAGCAGCAAATATGGCTCGTGTCACTCATGTTCACCGGCTGACTAAATCTGCTGCCACGCTTGGTCTCATCTTTCTGAAGGCCTTCGGTGACTAAATATACTGCTCCTTCCTTTAAAGAACTGAACTTCATCTGCTTAAAAGATTAACAAACATTAAACCAAAGAAACACAAGACTTGCTTGTTGGAAACCACAACTTCATAATTCTGCTCATCAGGACAGGTGCCTCCTGCAGGCCTAAGTCATAAATTTTCCACCCTTAAATGCATCCTCCCCACTGTGCAGCAACGTAAACACTAACAGTGATCTGATTCATGCTTCATTTTAATTAATACATAAAGGTCTCAGGAGTAAAGAAAGGCTGCAGTTTAATTTACAGCCCAACCAGCCTCTGAGCCAGGAAGAAAATAGAAGCTGCATCAAGACAGGAGGCTGAGCTGGGTTGTTTACAGACACAAAAGAAGAAGAATTCAAGAGCAACAACATCTCAGTTTTAAGTCAACAGAAAATTAAAAATGTAATCCACTGTTTGAAATTAAGTAAGACAATGTCCCTGACTTGCAAGTCTTTATTTTAAATGTTTTTAAATAAGTAAAATAACCAACTGATTTCCATCTTCCCCTCAGGCTGCTGCCATTATAGTAGATACTGCAGAGACCATCAATAAACATCATAAGAGCTCTTAAGCAGATGCTATCTGCTCAGCAGGCTGCCTGTCCCCAATATGTCCCTACATGACTTTTTATGCAAGACCTTTGCAGACAGACATTTATCTAGAAAGCCCTGATGTTTGTTGTGATGACTGCACTGAGAGTCGATTTGGATGATTACTAGATTTACTATAATTTATCTAGGTGCACTTATGTTGGGAATTACAGCTGTGGCCTCGAGGCGAGGGACTAAAGATGCCCCACAATTGCCTCAGGCAATGGTAGAGTCTACGACTACTCTCAGAAAGTAATGCAAGACATTGTGGTGTCACATGTACTATCCATCGCACATGGTAAAATGAATATACAGTATATTGTATAGAATGCTTTCTTTTTCAGGATGTTCCTTGTTTTCCCAGGACAGCGACCCTCCATTCCAAACTCCCTCTGACATATTTCATGTGTGGATTTAAAACAGATTTATCTGTGTTTATATTATCAATATTTAGTTTTACTGCTTTTTTCTCTCATGATTTCCAAACAACATTAAATTAGTTTCTTTTTAAATTTAACAGGAATCCATTTCTTTAAAACTAAAATTCTGATTTATTAGGGGAAATGGCTGCTGTAGCTTAGCTGCAAAGAAGCAGCGTTTCCAAGAAATGTACATTCCACACACTGCGAAAGGGTGAAAAACCTAAAATTTAATTCCATTTTTATTACTGTGTAAGTCAATACTTTTTGCCTATAAAGCATTAAAACTTGCATGCTTTATTTAAGTGTCCTCTTTGTGTCTGCAGATGCTTATAAGGATCTGTAGAAGTGCTGCAGCTGCATAAGCAATATTCTGTTTTTAGGAAGTGAGATTGGGCTGCTCCAGAACAACAGGGTTAAAAATACTGACTGCCAGGGGACTCAGCGCTCCTGATGTTTTAGGTTCAAAGTTGTCCATTTTAAATTCTGAGCTGCTTAAAACTTTACTTCCTCACCTTACATAACCACACAAATATATTGGTATCGTTTTGTATTGTTTAATTCACGTGAGTCTCTTTTTCTCTTGGAGTTCACTTCTTTGATTCATTAAGTTTTGTGTTTCGGCATCAAAGGAAAAGGCCTACAGCCCAGTGTGGTGGATCACAGCAGAAATCTTTGATCATTACAGACTTTTTTTTTTTTAAATCACTTGTTCTGCATTCACCTTTCTGCACTTACCTGATATGTGTTGTCGAAGCTGTCATACATGAAACGTGTGATCAGAGACGTCTTTCCAACTGCAAGACAAGAAAAGATGGACTGCATTAATGTTGAAGGGGAACTCGGTCTAACTGCATTCAGACAGTCTATAAACCTCATGGTGGGACTGGTGGTTGTAGTTTCTGTGATGGCTGCCAATGCCGCCGACAGGAAGCTCATTAGAGTGTTGAGATGATGACAGAGAAGGTCAGAGTTGCATCGGGTCCAGATGTACACTACCACTCAAAGGTCTGGGATGAGGGGATCAATTAAAAATTGTCCCCTGGTTCCGTACCTGTCTGATCTCATTCACACTGCCGTTTTCTAGTGCTCCCTTATTCTTCTTCTGCCACTCACTTCATGGCTCATTCTGCCTGTCTTTCCACCATCACAAACAGCTTTTAGTTGCTCTGTTTCCTGGCTCTGAAACTCATAATGGGGGGGCAACAGGGAGCGCAGCTCAGACCACGAACTACTGAGAAGTCTACCGGGAAGATGCCTGATGGTCAGTCCAGCCTGGTCCACTTCCAGACCCAAGGCAGGTGCCATCAGAGTGAGCAGCTCGGTGCAGACTTCTGTCCAGGTGGAGGGAGCACGGACCTCTAGCTTACATCCTGGAGCAACAGTCTCCATCTCCAAAATGTCATTTTGTCAAGGTCAGATTTTGCTTAAAGCTACGCACATTTTCCTGTCACATTTTTTTCTATAAATCACGTTTGCATAGGAAGTGACTTACGCAACTTTCAGACCCTTTTTTGTGCATAAGCAAAGTTTATAAATGGGCCCCTGAACTTTGTGTGTCAGATAAAAACCAAAACCTTGTTAAGTTGTGTCAAGTTGTGTCAACTAAAAACTTTAACATCAAGCTGATGACTTATGATTTTTCTTTTCTGGAGGCTGGAGCATGGGCAGTTCTAATTGGAATATGAGAGAGCTAAGCTTATAAACTGTAGCTGTCTGTTACTGCTTAATGAGCTGATACTACCTGTGAATCACCGTCCTCCCAACCCCCGGAGAAGTTGTTGAAGTCATTAAGTCCTATTGTATTGGACTGGTCCCCTTTGTGAGTTGCGTTGATCAGATGCACAAAAGTTGTAAATTAGACTGAGTCTGTCTGGGGATCAGGTTCAGAGCTGCACTGTAGGTGCTGGAGAGCATCCCCCTCTGTTTAACAGTGGTCGTTCCTGTTTGACGTAGAAGGCTTTCTTTACTCCTCTCTCAAACCATCTAACTTTTCTGCCCAAAATATACACATTAATAAGCTTGCCACTCCTATATTCCAGATTTGACAAAGCATCTCAGATGAGAAGTGAAATGTCTTCAAGGAACCAAAGAAGTTCAATTGCCTTCATGTGAACCTACTAGGAATAGCTATTGAACATTGCAACAAATAAGATAGTTTTACTTACTTTATGGTGCTTTCAGTGGATTTGGTTAGGAACATGCCCTAATATCAGTGCCTATTAAAGAGTAGAAAATGAGGATGCCGAGTTTTATTTGATGTCCTTGCTGCTGAGTCATCCTCTTTGAACACTAAGCAAAATGAGACACCACTCTGTGCCTCTCAGTCACTGCTGAAAGCTTCAGACACTGAGGGACAGGCAGCATGTCTTCATTTCCACCTTAAACTCAAAAAATATAAAGGAGAGAGGAACAAGAACTAGACGTAGACACTTCCCCTGAGAGAAAAGATAGACCTCAGTAAGCTTCAATTCAACTTACAAGTATATAAAATATAAAGTACAAACTTAAATATATGTCACGCTAACATTTCCTCATATTAAAAGGCTGTATTGATGTTATTTAAATATGTTTCAACTTATTTAGATAAAACATCAGGATTACTTGTGTGACATTAAATAAACAATTGGAGGTAAACACTTCAGTTAGTCATTACTGCAGTAAAATTGTCAAATTTCTATTGGACTTAAAGGGTAAAAAATGCTGCAATACATTTTATAACTAGCCCAGCATGTCTGCACATTTCCTCCTGTTCATTAAAACTGAACACTGGAACATTATTAAAGAAAACAAAAAGTATCTGCTTTAGTCAAACAATATGAAGTAGCTGCAGTGATAAGACTGCAACAACATTCTTCTATTCCGACTATAATGCAGGTGTGTTCTCATGGGGGAGCTGCAGAAGGAATTGTAGTTTAATAGATTTCAAAGGGAAAAGATGGAACTAGAAGTTCAGCAACAATCTGCAGGCTCTAAGTCACGAACAAACATGGGGTAGATCAAAACGACAGATTTAGGCTGATTTCAAGTTTTCATACCTTTAAATCTTCCCCAAAGTAATGTATTACAGTTTGCTACCCAAACTTAATTGGATAGTTTTTAAATTTTCTTGCCCTAATTTACCCAGTTTAAGAGCCAAACCAGACATGTGTACCAGGTGTAAGTACACTGAACTCTCAAAAAATCCTATTTATCAGCGTGGGGCAAGACAATTAATCAAAAACATAAATGCTACTCATGAATGTGATCATTTGAAGATATTTTTGTGCAAGAACGACAAACATGCCCTGCCCAGTGTGTATTGTTTCAAAAAAATCAAATAAACCAAATTAACACATTATATTAACTTTAAAACTTAACCTCTCAGAAAGTAACAATTACAAGTACTTCGACAACTGATTCACTGCTGTAGCCTAATCAGTTTACATGATGGTAGCAGAAATACTAAAGCAAAAAAAGAATAGTGGTGAAAGCATAACTGGTATTTACATTATTCAACATCAATCTCTTTTTTGTGCAGCCTTAGAAATCAATCTGAAGTCATACAGCCACAAACAGGGTTAGAGAGGACAAAATCATAAGTTACATAAGGGCTGTAAATGTTTGATGATGTTGTGTAGCTCTGAACTGCATGACACCATCTTCTACTTAAACCTCAAGTTAGATGATGTTTTCATGCTAGGAATAGACAGCCATGAAAAGTCAGTAAACAAATTAACTTTTTGACAGAGCAGCCAAGCAGAGCAGGAAAAAACTAAACTGGAAAAGTATTGATGAGATCAAGTACATAATAAATTCCTCTTTTAGTGACAAATATTTAGTTACCAGTCCATTTAAAAAAGTGTGAAGTATTTATTTGAATATAATTTTCTACCATTCCCTCTGCTATTTATTCTTTTATTTTAAATAATAATAAAAAAACAAAATATAAGACATGAATGATTATGCTTTTGTCTCATCACAGCTACACAAGTAGGAAGCACCCTAGAAAAACCATATTTGGAACCATATTTTATTGACATGTGACATATGCCACCAGTGTACTTTGACCTCGTTCTTTGTTCTCTTCCTAAAGGACAGATTTGGAAGAGAAGACAAAATAAAAGCATGTTTGTGAAGTGGAATGTGACAAAATTATTGTAATAAATTTTTGATGATTACTGTTTTTGATTGTCTGGAGCTGAAAATGAAATTGAAAGACAAATTTAATCAACTGCACAGCCTCGTTTAAACTTACAGTAGATGAATACTGAAAATAAACTCACTGACTGGCTTTAAAACGAGATTGTTTGACCAAATAAAATGTTCATAAGCTAATAGCTACACAGTCATCCTAATGAAGAAGAACCCCGAAAGATGATTCCTGTGCAGTACATTTCCTATTATAGCTTCAGTTTGAATAACGTCTCTGCTTGTGACGCTTCAAAGGTTCTGCAGAACGAGCTGACAACATAAGGGCCAATTACCAGAGAAAACTGAGCACCTGCTGCGACACAACCTGCACTTTCACAACGAGTACTCCGCCAAGCACAGCAGACACCTTATCAATGCATCTCCTAAAAACTCCGTGCACATGACAGTCCCTGCACAGTTCTGCTTACTTTGGGTTCTGCCTCTTCCTGCAATTTGTGAACTATGAAACCACAAAATGTGCTACTACAGCTGAACTACAACATACATGGTGTTAAATTTAGTCTTTTGCAAAATCAGTCATTTCTTTTAGAAATAATTAACTCTTTACAGCTGAATTGGATGGATGTGACTGAATTGAGCATGTGATACTAGAGTGCCACTTTAATTGACATTTAACTTAAGACATTCATACTGTTTCCATTTAACTGCATCACTACTTTGTGCATTGGTAGTAAATACCCAAAGTAATCATGAACCGTTTTATGTTTTATCCTGCTGGATAATCTTCCTGATATGGAATGGGCAATGTGTTTGGAACAAAAGCGATGCCAATAGATCAACCTAAAGAGGGCATAACTTTAAACTTAAACACAGATGCAGCAGGTTAGTCCAGTCAGCTTAAATGTCATTGCATCAACTCTAAATGTTGTTGGTAGTTTGTCTGGCTCCACCTGCTGGTAGCATCTTGACCATGTCGGGGCTCCTTACGGGATAACTGATGGTGTTCTGGGGCATCACTGAGCTCCTGGACAATCTGAGGTAAACCTGGTGGCGTTAGATGGACCTAAACATGATGTCCCTGAGACGTTTTACTGGATTCAGGTCAGGTCAGCATACATGGAGGACAGTCGATGGTATCCATTCCTTCATCCTCCAGGAACTGCCTGCAGACTCTTGCCACATGAGGCTGTATTATCATGGACCAGGAGGAACCCAGAACTCACTGCACCAGTGAAGGGCTAACAATGGGTCTAAGGATTTGATCCTGATACCCAATGGTAGTCAGGGTTCCATCGTTTATCCTGTACAAATCTGTGTGTCCCTCCATAGATCTCCTTCCCCAGACAAACACTGAGTTTGTGGGAAGATGTGGGGCCCTCAGGCCAACCTCATAAACTCTTTATAATGTTTTGGTCAAAGGCATTCATGCCAGTGACCCGCTGGAGGTCACTTTGTAGTAGGGGTGCACCGATTGCAGTTTTCTGGCCGATCACCGATCTTTAGACAACCTTTCCTGCCGATCTCGATTTTTTTTTGCAGATCTTGTATTTTTCATAACTAGAAGCCAATTACTTTAATGTTTCCATTTTTATTGAGTAAATTGAATGAATACTCACAAAACATGAGGTAGTGTCCTCTCATATAAAAATTATATATATATATATATATATATATATATATATATATATATATATATATATGCTTAGATTGCTTAGATGCTTAATTGGTAGTAGGCTTTCGAGCCTATACAGCTTGGAGTAAGACAACATGCATAAAGAGGATGATGTGGTCAAAATACTCATTTGCCTAATAATTCTGCACTCCCTGTATAAATAAAATATAAACAATTAATTAATAAAGCCAATTAAAAAAGGTGCCTCTTAAAAATAAAACAAGAGATGTGAACCATTAACAAAGCCCTTTTCTCAGGTCCTCCTTTAATTAATAGAACTTTCTGCCTGTAATTTTATAAAAACACTTGTTAAATCTACTCTAATAAACACTCCCAGCATTAACTCTGTGCAGTGTGTAAATAACTTCAACATAGTGTCTCTAAACTGACTAACAGAGCAGAAATCATCCAGATTCACTTAATGCTGCTCATCTCACCTACAGGTTTTCTAACTGCGGCTGCGTGCCACCTGACTACTCGGCTCCCGTAGATTTTACTTATGGTGCATTTAATGTGCCTCGTAAAAACGAGGACATAGCAGCTAAACTATGGGATAATCTACCGATTAAACGCGGAGTCATTGCTGTTTGATCGCGGCCACGGGACAGTTCTCCCCCGCGCCCCTCTAATGAGAGACACGCTGGAAAGATACGTTCTTCATTTAGCCTCAAGTTGTGTCCGATGCACGCTGAAGCTACCGCCACCGGCGACGCTGTCCGCTCTCAGATCAGTGAACTCCGTTTTTGCTTTTTCTGTCATACGGACTGCAACTATAGAGAAAGAGATGAGTAGAGAGCTGAACCAGCTCACTTTGTTGTAGTTTGAAGCGCTAGCAGCCGCGCTAGGAGCAGTTAGCTTTCGTCTCGGGTACAACTTCTCAGAGGTTTATAGCCTGGCGGGGGTCCGATGAAAGTCTGGCGGGCCGCCAGGCTTATAAAGCGCTGGGGGAAACCCTGATGTGTAGCACGGACGTGATGTAGCGCGCGGAAGGGAGGGAGGCAGTCTGCACCTCCCAGGAACAGGAGAAAAAAGCTGATTTAAAAGCCTATAACAAGATCGACGATTGCATGGGAATATGGTCGATTTACGATCCCCTCAAATTAACGTGATCGAGGCCGATCGATCGGTGCGACTCTGCCAGTTCTTATCCTGTTCCTCTTGCACAAAGAAGAAGATAGAGACCCTGCTGATGCGCTAGGGACCTCCAACAGCCCTGACCAACTCTCCTAGAGTAACTGCCTGTCTCCTGGAATCTTCTCTATGTTCTTCAGACTGTGCTGGGAAACACAGCAAATCTTCTGGCAATGGAACGTACTGATGCTCCATCCTGGTGGAGTTGGACTACCTGTGGAACCTGTGTAGTATCCAGAAATCTCCTCATGCTATCAGCAGTAACACCGACTCTAGTCAAATGCAAAACTACTGAAAAGCAGTCAAAAAAGACAAGGAGGGGAAAACTGCCTGTGGCTCCACCTGCAAAATGATGTCTGTTTTAGGGGTTGTCTCACTGCCGCCCCTGTTGTTATTTTCATTGACACCAAAAGAGTATCAGTAATAAAGTCATTATCAGTAATAAAACTGAAATGAAATAAAACTGATTTGTGTTGTTCTGAATGTCGATTCTAAAGCTGTATGTTGTTTTATTAAACGTGTCTGGTTGAGGCTCTTTCTCCCAGTGGGGCAGGCTTCACTACTGCTGTGCTGACTTAACATTATAAAAACACTGCTGATAGATGACACATTGGTATGTCCACAAAGTGAATTCAATAGATTACTGTTGAACACTGAGTTTTTCATGCTTTAAGATGTGGGTGATTCAGCAAACTATGTTTTCCTACATGTTGGGAGCTCTACAAATGATTCATTGCTCTCCTTTTAATTGTAACTTGACATAAAGCTGCAAAAGGTCCAAACTGTCTTATCCTCAGCTGAAAATCTGGACTAAAGAAGGTCTGAGTTGTTCTGTGAAATAATGAACCCAATTAGCTTAAAGTTACCAGCCACAGGTCAGTCTGCAGAGCCTTGATTATACTTACTGACTTCACTGTTGGCATGAATAAAACCTGATGCAACAGCTCATCGTGCTGCTGAGCTTTAAACTCAAACCAGTCATTTGATTTTGGTGCATTAAACCAATTATTAGTAAAACGACAGCGTTCTGCTTCAGTGTCGCCTCATAAGAATAAACCAGAATAAACTGAGGTTAAACAGAAAAAACAGAAAACAAGCCAGTTTATTAAAATACCTTCAACTTCATCTATATTTTAAAGCAACAAATGACTTAATATCATTGCCCATGAATACAGTAACAGATTACTATCACTGTAGTGGTCACTAGGGCTGCACAATATTAGGAAAACCTGTAATCTGTGATAACAGTGCTCAATATTGCAATGACGATAACACATGCAATAAATTAACAAACTTGTTTTCCCCAGTGGTCCTGGTACTGGGTGCTGCAGCACTTTCAGCAACAAATTAATTCTAAAGACATGCTAAATGTTTACTAGTATATTCATGCTGCATATATTCACTAAATGGGAAGAAGCTCATCTAAAAAGATAAAAACAATCTTTTTTTACCTCAACAAGACCCAATTCCAACAATAAACAGCTAAATGGAAAAAAACAACACAAAACGCCACACACACACACACACACACACACAGAGAGAAAAACACACAGTAGTGACAATGCTATGTGATCCTATCCACACAAGTCACCATTTAAATTAAAGCCCAAATGATTTCCTTTCCAACAGTCTATGTTTCATCACTCGATGGGCAAAACTCACTCAGCCAGTAGCAAGAAGTAGAGGGAAAACAAGGCTCATTTCATGAAAACAAAAACATAAAGTTAGTCTAACTTTTGCTGTTTTATGGTCATAATCAGTATTAGAGTTAATTAAAAAAGAAAGATCCCTCCTCTTGTAATTCATTTTCCCAGCTTGTAATCCTGGTGTGCAGTTAGGGATGGGTGATATGGCCTAAAAAATTTATCACAATCATTTTCTGGTATTTATTGTGGCGAGTATTAACCGTTAAGAGCTTCAATAGCCAGTTAAACAAAATGTGGATAAACGTGCATTAGGGATGCACCGATCCACATTTTTTCTGCTCAGTGCTAACCTGCTAGCTGCTACCTGCAAATTACAGTGGGTGTCCTGAAAGGAGGCACGTCATCTCTGTGTCTCAGTGGGTCACCTAGCCCAGGATCTATGAGCGCTGGATCGGAAATTTCTCCAGGTTGGATCAGAAATTTCCGATCCGTGGATTAAGTCTGGATCGGAATCCAATCCCGACCCGGGATCAGATCGGCCCCATCCCTAACGTGCATCCCTAGTGTCTGCTGATCTGGTCTCCTGGCGTCACTGAGCAGCTCTGAGGCTCAAAGCCCGCAGTTTCAGGAAGTGATCACATGATCTACAAAAAAATGGGTCTCAGCTCAACTGAGCTGTTTACATGTAAATGAAATCGAGCTACAACCACATTATCTGGATGCTTCAGCTCGATTAGAGCCAGCTCAACTTCAGCCAGACTAACGCGTTTACATGCATTAAAAAAAAAACAACTTCAGTCAATCTAAGGCAATAGTTAGGTTTTCTGATGTGCATGTAAACGCACTATCCCTCACTTCTGATATCCAATCAGAAGTGAGTGGTGTGCATATCATTAATAATAATAATAATGAGGAAACCTGCTGTTTCTAGCATAGCTCTGAATCAGCAAACTTCTGCATCTGAGAATAGAAGCATCATAGCTCTTTTCTTTATAAAACTGACTCATAAGGCACTGATTTACACTAGAGAACACTGCAAAAGTATTAAATAAATGAGTAAACCACACCTTTAATGAACCTTAGTCAGCCATTACAGCCTGCAGGGTTCAGGCTCCTCAAATATTTTAAACAGCTAAACAAAGCTCTACCATCACATCAGGAACTACCAAGACAATAAAATCAATAAAGTGTTTCTGAATTAACAGAGAGATTGTTGTGTTTATCTAGTATGTTTTCAGCCTTCCTGATTACTCCAAAGCACTACAGTAATGAATTAATATGAACAATCATTTTGTCTCCATCGTCTTCAAGTTCTACCTCATCAAGTGTTTTTACTGAAAATGTCTCTTGTTGCAGTATAGTGACAGTTTTCAGGCATCAAACTAAATTCTAAACCCCCATATTTGCTGGATAAAACACTGATTTATCCATTCAGCCCTGAAGCTGCTCTAAATAGCCAGGTAAACCGCTCCTGGTCACTTGGCAGCAGGAATCATGGAATACCCTTGAGTGCTTGGCAGCCAATCAGAGAATGGCAGGGCTGGGCCAAGCTCCCACTCACAAGAAGAGGGATAAAAATACCTGTGCACGTCAGTCTTGGCACAACAACAGGATGAGAGTGGCTTACTGGAGAAATGCAGATATCTAATATTTATCAATGAATAAAAAAAAAAAAAAAAAAATTGGTAGGTTTTGCAATATACATGTTGACACGAGAGCCTATGGATGGATGAGGACAAGTAGGAGATGTACTGATTTTTGTTAATCTAGATCTGTTAGTCATTGTTCTCTGCCTGAGATCATCTTTATAGATGATGATTGAAGTTGCAATATAGTTAAAAAAAAAAAAAAACAGCCACTTTTTGGACCCTTAATTATCAAAATATTTTCCTCTGTAAACAATATTAGAATTATTTCAATGTTTAAAAAATTGGAAATGAATATAATTATTATATTCTTTGTTGCCACCAGGAGTTTTACATCCAGTTATTACATTTAGGGGCAATTACTTTTCCACGTAGGGCCAGGCTGGTTGACTAGCAGTGAAGCAAAAAAAGAAATCTGTGTGGGGGGTAAAAGCATTCACAGCATCAAAAATATATGTTTGTAACTTTCAGGCTTTAGTTTTAAACAACTAATTAAACTTGTATACTTGATTTATTTATATGAACAGACAGTGCTGCCATAAAACCAGAGAAAATCTGCTATGGGAGCTTTGGAGGTTCAGTCAATGCAAACAAATGTGCACGAGCGTCAATGCCTGAAAATAGAGCTGAATAGAAAAATATCACTGGATACGCCTCAAAGTGTGCATGGATGGAGGTCATAATGAAAAAACCAGGGCATTTTTTGCTGTGTGTCATTCTGTACTGACCAACTTTTGAAATAAACCACAAAATGTATTGGAGTTTAGCCCTTGGAAGGGGAAGAAGTGTACACTATATTATCAAATAAGAGCTTTTAAAGGTTACAAAATAATTAAGAAAAATCTGCATTGGATAATAAGATTGACAGGCTCAGTCCAATATTAGACAGATGAGCCAATCAATGGCAGACCAAAGCCATCAGAGACCTTTTTTCAATGAGAGAAGAAAAATGCTTGTCAAGAAAATGTAGTTCAGAGTGAGAAAAAAGTAGACCTCTAATCATTAGATGCAGAGAGATTATCAGATATTAGATGCTGCTGGTTTTAAGTCTCAAGTCAATACCAAAAAGCTATTTGTAGTTTTTTTCTGAGCTTTTTTAAGTGCTGAGCAGTTGAATAAAATGTACCTCCACCATCTTCCCAGTCCCCAAAAACCATCCATCTAAGGATTAAACAACTACAGGCCACTTGTTGTGAGGTATGTGGTCATGTAATCCTTAGAAAGGCTGGTGTTGAACCAAATGAAGATCATCACAGAACATCTGCTTGACCCCCTGCAGTTCATATACCAGGCAAACAGGTGGATGATGCAGGCAGCATGAGACTGCATCACATTCTGCAGGGATGTATTCAGTATTTATTGTGCTTGATTTCGACACTGTCAACCATGGCATCCTTTTGTCCATACTGTAGCATGGGCATCACAGGAAGAGCACACTCCCACTTTGAATCATAGCTCACAGATCGGTCATTTAGTGTATCCTGGCTCAGTCACACTTCTGCTGCCCAAACCTACAGATTAGGCCTCGTCAAGGGATTGTCTGCAGGATTGTCTGAGACACACTGGATATGTCTGCTCACTTCGTGCACTGTGAACCAAATATCTTCTGCCAGTAAACACAACTTGGCTGCAGCTTGTGTTTTACAGCCAGTAGAGGGCAGCGTTGACCTCCAGACAATCAAAAACCACTATACTCCTAAGTACATTATCTTTAGAGTAACAAAAGAATAAACACTAATAAACTGTCACCCCAAAATGCTTAACATAATGACAACCTCATCTGAGACGCAGACCACAAAGTTTAAGGCAGAACAAAACCCCAGGAACATTTTTGAATCCAAAGAACTTTTTCGTAAGTTTTGTCAGCACACGATTAACTAGTCACATAGGAATACATGTGATGAGCACTTAGTCTAAGAGCTACATCTGCTGCCAGAATAGGAGAACAGCTTCCATCAAACCCACCTGCTCTGTGTGCTCTCTGTGAGAGGTGGAAGAAGTAAAAATGAACATGGGTCCTGTTCAATAGGAAGGTGTGGAGACGTTTTTACTGTCTGTGGGTTTTATGTTTCTTTGAGAAGTATTTTTATGTTGCTTTTTTTTTTCCAAAAAGAAGACTTTTTGGAGAAAAAAAACACAAGCTTCGTTCTGCACATAATGAATGTTTTGTTCTTAAAAAATGATAAATACTTGTAAATTGTAAAACAAAACAAAAAAACTTGTAAACCTTGCAAAATACTCAATGCTTAGCTGAACCACAGAACTTGTTATATTTGTTAAAGTTAAAGTATATATTTTTGGTTAAGTATATTTACTACCATTTAGGTTAATAAATGTGGTTAGAACTGTGGAATTATTGGAAAGATTAAATGGATTTATTAGGCCCCAGAGTTTGCCTCTCAGTCACAGTTTTGCTGAACTGGTGGAGGTTTACTAAGACTTAATTAATTAAAAACTTAATTTGTTCAATCAGGCTTTCTCCTGGGGAACTTTTAAACACATTCAATTTAGTTAATACTTTTCTATATACTATTGCTTTTGTACCAAAAGCACTGTGACGTTGGGGCGGCATTAGCTCAGTTGGTAGAGTGGCCGGTCTGGCAACCGGAGGGTCGCCGGTTCGATCCCCAGCTCTGGCTGGGTTAGATTGTCGTTGTGTCCTTGGGCAAGACACTTCACCCAACTTGCCTACTGGTGGTGGTCAGAGGGTCCTGGAGGGCGCCGGCGCATGGCAGCCCCCGCCTCTGTCAGAGTGTCCGAGGGCAGAGGAGACTACAACGTAGTTTATCACCACCAGTGTGTGAGTGTGAGTGTAAATGGGTGAGTGACTGTTCGTGTTGTACAGCGCTTTGGGGTGTTCTGCACTGTAGAAAGCGCTCTATAAATACAAGCCATTTACCAACGCATTATATCTTGCTTATGCTGTTTTGACCTGATTTTACAGCAGGTGTGATCTATCTGTGAATCACACTATATAAATATGTTTTATTTACGACTTACTTACATTTCCTGTTGTACAGTAAATTTGTTCCCACGTATTAAAGAACTTAGAATGGTGGGTCTATCTGCCTAAACTGTCAGTACAGGATGGGAGGGGGGGGGGGGGTTTAAAAACAAAAAGCTTCGACATGGAAGATCTGTTAGTGTGAACTTGTGCTTAGCGAGTTCACACAGCAGAAACAATGTCAGCCTTTTTTATTGCTGCGTGTCAATGGTGACAGAACAGGGCTGTACGTTAACTTTTTTAGCTCATAGCACTGGTGCTACAAAGGTTGCAGGTTTTGTAGCACAGAACAAAAAGTTGTAGCACCAGCATAAAAATTCAGCTACAATCTCTAAAGCCAAAATTAGTACCCATCGTTTTAACACACTGAGAAAGTGCTTATTGTGAAAACACAATAACAAGAAATATCTTCAAACATGTTTAAATGTCAATGGAATTTCAAGAAGAACATTTATTCATTCAAATTAGTGTAGATTTTTTTCAAAGTGCGAGTGTGAGCTGAGAAATGTGTGCACAAAACCACAAAAAGAGATGTTTTCAGCTGCTATAATCTTTGATTTATTAATAAAATGCAGAAACTGTTATAATTCTACTTTATATTACTTATTTTATGAACTTTGACTCATCTATTTTAAGCTTCTGCTCTGTAGCACTTTGAGATTGTGAAACATAAAGTGCTATACAAGTTACATTTATTATTATTATTATCATTATTAATTTCGATGTTGAAAGCAAATTCACAGGCAGACAGTTTTTATGGTCTACAGTGAGACTGTGATGTTTTAAAATGTTCATTTGTCTCCTGATTTTGAATCTGCTGCATAGTTCTTGCTAAACAGATTTTACTTCAGTAAATAAATGTTATTAAAACTTTGGTCTGCTGTCCATTGCAGTCCAAGACTGCAGAGCATTTAAATATAATTTAAATATAATGACCTTTTACTAAGCCACCCTTCTTTGCCCCTGCCTGGACCGCCCAAGAAAAAAGTTCTAGATACGCCCCTGGGGCTGAGCTGCGTTTAGCGGCGTCAGACTCCGGTGTGAAGCCTCGTCTCCCCTGACTCGGACCGTGGACTCGTTAACAGACATCAGTGTGACCCGTTCAGATTTATCAGTTCCTCTGGTTTAATGTGTGTCTGAAGCACAGGGAGACTTTCAGAGTCACAAAGAGTTTTTTTCCGAACAGCTAGAACTGATGGAACTCCGTCGCTAGACTCGCCAGTCGACTCGACGCAGAACTTTAATCCATACAAGTGCGCAAATATAGGCTATATATATTAATATGCTTTACATTGTTTCAAAGTCATCACGGCTCCTGCGAAGGGTCGGGTGTCGTCCCGCACCAGTGCGTTGAGCCTGGGTGTTTCCAGTACTGGCGATCTTGTGCCAGCTGCGCCACGTCATGACGGCAACTCCGGATTATTGGGAGGTCGCCGTGACGACATGGAACCATCGGGTGCGGCCGGGGTTTACGTCGTGGTCGTCTCCAGGCTGCGGCCCTCGGGTCAAAATGCAGAATGGCTCTGGTCGGAGACGAAGGACGTGCCCAAGCCAGCGGATGCAGCGCGTTGCGCTACCAGGCAAGATGCTCTGCACTGGCGCCGCGCCTGCATTCTAGCGCTAGGTTGGAGACCCGCTGAGGCCACCTGACATTGTTTTTAAAATATATATATATATTAAGTTAATTCTGACGGTGTGGCGGTGCGCCACGATCAATTACATGTAGAGGAAACCCTGATCGCACAAGTGCTACGTCTAAAAATAGTTTGTAGCACAGACTGTTTTTTTAATCGCACGTGCGACATATATGTCGCACTGTACAGCCCTGCAGAACAATCAGCCTTTTGAGTCTCGGACTAGCCAATCAAGTGGATCCTGTTGAATTCTGATTCTGATCGCCAGCTGACTTTTTGGTGGATTAAAGCACTTTAATAAAAATTCAAGTACTTTTAAAACATTGAGAATACCATATTAAAATTCAAGCAGTTTTAAATATTACAGAACCCTGTACATGAACCACGCTGTGAAGTTATTTGACATTATATATGCTAAATGTCAAATGACAGCCCAACTAAATTACTTTATTTTAATTTTTGTTTTATTTGATGAAGCTTTAAAGGGGGATGTTTTTAAACTTCCACACCTAGAATGTCTCATGCTCATTTTCTGTCCATGGAGCTGCATCCTACTGACATACACTGGATATATTTGCATTTGTGGTTTCAGAGCCCTAGTGATGAAATGCGTTCGCTGTTCCCTGTCCAGGAAAAAACACTGTGGTTTCATTTGCTCAGATAGCTGCTTCCTGGAGTGATCGATGCAATAACAACAAACTGAACCCTGCTATGAAGCATACTGCTGTGGTGATTCAGCACTATTGTGAAGCCAGTACTTTGTGCGACAGCAATCTCTGTGCAGTGAAAGACCGAAGATGGCATTTTTGATTTAGGGTGCAAAATCTCACAGCAGCAATGCATCTACAGCACCACACATATTTCCAGACGTTTTTCTAAAGTGAAATGAAGCATGAGGCAGAGATTACATTCAAACAATTGGCATTTACAAAGTACCATGCATGGTTGCTGCTTTAAAACGTGCCTATGGCAAAATACGACCCAGAAATGACTGATCAGTAATCAGAGGTGTTCTACATTATTTGGTTGATTGCTTTGAGGCCAAAACTGGTGAAAAGCTGTGTGCGTGGGCACACAGACTTGGAAACAGCTGATTGGCTCGCTTAAAGCCTCTTTAGCTTTGCTGAGGAAATCTTCTTTAGCCAACCCTTTTTGTAAGAGGAAGGTATGAAACAACCAGAGAACAATGGAGAAATTTTCTGACAGCTCGTTTAACATTAAGTTTGCTTCCACCTACTTAATCTGGAGCCCCATCTCTGTGACGTTAGCTGATTCTTTTATGTTTTATCTCTCCCTTTATAGAAGCATTTTTCAGACACTTCACTGTTATGAACCCACTGTACAAAATGTACACAGGAACTGGAAGAAGTGACTGGATTCACACCCTCCTGACCACCAGCTGCAATAATCAGAGACACGTCAGAGACACAAGAGATGCACTGTACTGTCTGGAAGGTTGACTAATAAAGTCTCCTCACACTGATAACAGGAACAGACCTGACTACTTCAGATTGGCTGGGACCTTACAGTACTCACAGTGCAGGGTCTCCAGTGATGCTGGAGCTCAAACCATTTTTAGACTACAGAATAAGGCCAACTTTAGAATCTCATCCTCTGAAACTCAGGTTCATCATATTAACCACAATCTTCACAGCACTTACCCAAATTACAGAAAGTAATTAGTGGAATTTGCTATGTATCAAGGAAAAATGACAAAGAACTGCAAATATATACCAATCAAAACTTTCATAGAACTAGAACATGCAGACACTGATCAATGAGATCCGGTCATAATAGATTTGCTGGTGAGTAAACATCAGCTTAGGACCAGTTGCTGAAGAAAAACCCTGCCAGCTGTAAAACAAAACCACTATTTTCTTCTGCTCTTGAGATTTTACATTAATGATAAACTCAAAAGTGTCCTTATAGAGCAGCATGATGACCTCCAACCTTTCGATACAATAAACCACTATACTGTATTATTGCTTAAACTGAAGATTTTAAAAACATGCTTCTTGTGTTTGAGCTAATGCTAAAACGGGTGGTTTCTAAATCTTTCCCCTGCTGATGTCAAGAAGGGAAAAGACCACTCCTCTCTAGAGGACAGAGCCAATCACGAGCACCTTTGGCTACCTGAGCCCGCCCCCGCCCTTTAAGAACCACGGGAGCGGGCATCCTCACAAACGTTAGCAAACAGTCATGGTGAAGCTACGAGCAAAGCACGGCAGTTGCTTCGTAGATAGTTGCATCAACAACCCCAACTCCCTTCATCTGAGCCCCTGAAGTCCCACCGGTGTCTCGCAAACTCGCGTGAAGGAGAGAGATGGGCGGGGCTTAAAGAAGATTGGCTCCCCAACTTTTCGCCCCAATCGGCTCCCCATTTGAAAGGAAAGTTTAGCTTCAGGAGGTTGGATGAGGGAGTGGAAGAACAACAGCTGACCTTAAAGTAAAGGTCAATTTGACCAATACAGAGCTTTAATACAGTATTTTATTGAGATGTAAAAGAAATGATTCAGAGTGGAGAGAAAGTGCAGAATATGGGACCTTTAAAATATAGCCAAAACAACTTGTCTGAGTTTATATGCAACAACCACTAGATAAAATGGCCTCTTGTTTGAAGCTGAGCTATGGCTAACTAGAGTCATCCAACAAACATAAAGCCAATAAAAGAAAACTGCACCATTGGAGGCAGCATCTCACTTGTCTGCAACTGTTGGTGACAAATTATAGACTAAATTAGACAAAAATATGTACATTTTCTTTTGGAATCACAATGAATTACTACATATGGTACTTTTGGTACAAGCTGTGTATATAATCTCGTGTCATATGGGACAATACGATGCAAATACTAAACAAATTGAACTGCAAATTTTTATGTTGAATTTTACTCACAAAATCCTAAGTATGTCTGAACTTGTTTGCAGTTGCTCCCCATTTTATTTGTAACTTGGTTGCTGACCCCTCCCAAAAGTTGTCTCACATTTCTGCCACGTTCTGCCTCACAGAACCTGAACTGAGAATGGTACGAGACAGAAGAAATGTCCTGCTGCGCAAATTATTTGAAAATGGTCAAAACTTCAGCATCATGAGAAAAAGGCCTTGCAACTCCTGCAGGGAAACTGAGAACATCTGTGAGAGTTTTGAGACATTTCTGAAACACTTTCAATACTGCTGTTTGGGATTTGCTGCCAACAGCCACAGCCCAGTGAGATGCTGGAAATATTTTTGACTATATCAAATGTATTTTTTATTTTTATGTATTTTTTCTTCAAATCTGACCTAGGTCATTTCATATGTGGTCCTAAATTGGATACATATCTGATGGTGATTTCAGTCTGAGAAGTTGCATCTCATTTCACTGAATTTCTACATCAATAACACTTGAAAAACTTCCCAAATCTGTGCCAGAGAACACAGCAAGTGGCAAGATCACATATAAACAAGCAAAACAAGCTTTCCTTCATCACATTTTGTCTGTTCCAATTGAAAAACAACTTTAGAATGGACACACATGTGCTAACATGCAGCATCCATATTTAATGTTTTCATATTTATTTATTTGTGAATCCAGCAGGCTGTGTGACATCATGCCTTCTGTGCCTGTACTTCAGAACTGTAGACCGTTCACACTGACAGCAGTCACATTCTAACTATAACTTAAACGACCACACACACAAAGAAATCAGATCAGATCAAAATTGAGCATGAAGCCGTGCAATATGAATGTAGCCCAAGTGACCCACATCACCTATGGAATTAAATCACTCAGAAAAGTGCTCCTGGTCAATACTTCATGTTGACATTTACAACTGTTTTAAGTTCATCAAACATCATCTCCTCAAGAATTATTAGTCATAACAGCCCAACAGGTTTGTGAGTTATTATTTTTGAGGGGGTCCCTATGATACACACATAGATCCATTGTCACTACACTCATTAGTTCCAACCATTTTCACCTGAAATAAAAGGATTCTTTAAAATGATTTTGATCCAATTATGTGACAAATAAAAATATACAACTCTTAAATTTAAAAAGTTTATTCCAGTAGTTCCCAGTGCTTGAAGCCTTGGGTAGTAAAACTCCAAGCTTGGGGTCTCGATTTGATTTCTATGAATCAAAATTCTGAAAAATGTTCCCCAGTAGAAAGTCTTCATCATAATTGTTGTTGTTTACTTTGGAAAACAAGCAACATATACACAAACACTATGTAGCGTTATGTAGCGATACAAGTCCAAACCCCTTCATTGTTGTATAGATTCATTCTAAATATGTTTGATATAGAAACAGTTTTGTTTGAATAAAAAACTTGATGCAAAAACTACTAATGAATGCCATAAACAGGTATAAACAGTTGGATACAAGTTGAAGCCATTTGTGTTTCCATTATGCCATTATTTGTCATTTGATCAGTTATTGTATACTGTACTTCAACCAGTAAATCAGATATTTGGAGTCACAAGTCTTTCCCATTATATTTTTGTTGGCTCAAAGTAGATTTTTATTTATTTTTTTACTTATTTAAATATTTGTCAAAAATGGCCACCTGATTCTAGCAGAATCCATTTTATACATTTTATTACTAAAATCTAGGGCTGCACGATTCTGGATAAAATGAGAATCACAATTTTTTTTTTGCTTTGAATTGAGATCATGATTCTCTCATGATTTTTTCCCCAATATAAATATTTATTGCACTTATCAACTTCGTAACAGCTGACACTGAACATTAAAACAATAAATGTCTCTCTTGTCTTCTCCTACGTACACAACCTTTCAATAATTTTAACAATAATAACAATTTTGAACTTTGTCATTTGAGGGAGAGAGAGGAGCGCTTGTTTTCATGCAGATAACGTCCCGGATCAAATGCGGTACGATCGCCATCTTCTTTTTTTAAGAATTGTTGTCATTTGGGAATGAGATTCCATACAAGTCTGAATTGAGATCACGATTTTTTAATGATTAATTGTGCAGCCCTACTAAAATCTATGTCAAAATGTACTTACTTTGCAATATTTCAATGCAAACCCTCACTATAGTAAAGATGCTTTATATGGATGATCAGTTTTCTGTTAATCAGCTATTGGTTACCCTAAATCTAACTACCGTATTTGCCCGCATATAAGACGAGGTTTTTTTCATTGAAAATAATTTTAAAAAGGGGGGGTCGTCTTATTATCGCGCCCTAGTTTTTCCGGCGGAGGGCGCAGGCTTTTTGGTCAAAGCGGCAGGAAGCAGCTCAGACCGCGAGCGGTTCCAGAGGTCCGGGCCTGGCCTAGTTCAAAGTTACAGGTTTACTAGTACTGAGGATTAAAATGTCCAGACCCAGCAGGTGTTTTCAGCAGCAGACTGTACAGGTGAGGGCTCTCGTCGTTCGCTCGATTCACACACGCATTCTCCCTCAGAACCTCATCTGTCTCACCGTTCTTTATATGCACCCGACACACACACACACACACACACACACACACACACACACACTCCCTCACACATACAGCGGGTTTGCGTGTGTGTCTGCGCAATAATTGCGCAACAGCGGGTTTGTGTGTGCGCGCGATCATGGCGCAAAAGTGGGTTTGTGTGTGTGTGTCTGCACGATCATGGCGCAAAAGCGGGTTTGTGTGTGTGTCTGCGCAATAATTGCGCAACAGCGGGTTTGTGTGTGCGCGCGATCATGGCGCAAAAGCGGGTTTGTGTGTGTGTGTGTCTGCGCGATCATGGCGCAGCAGCCGGTTTGTGTGTCTGTTCGTTCATGGCGCAGCTGTGTGTGTGTGTGTGTGTGTGTGTGTGCATTTTGTCGCAGCAGCGTGTGTGTGTAAACAAGCTTCCCCTACATGAAAACTCCATCTCAGCTCCACAACTGGATGTGAAGTTCATCAGTGTCTGATGATCGCGAAGCTGCACAACCTGACCGTGAAAGCTCCTGTCAGCAAAGGTGTGTCGGGCAGAGAGATCAGTACGGTGGACTGGTGGACTAGTTGTGTGCACCCCTGTTAATAAGCAAATATTAAAGCAGTCTGGAATTATTAGTAGCATTAGTTAAATTTTCTCAAAATTTCAATAAAAATTGTTTCTTTAAAAAGTGAATTTAGTCTTTTTTTCTGAAGATTAGTCTTGAAAAGGGGGGGTCGTCTTATAATCAGGGTCGTCCTATATTCGCGCAAATACGGTAGTCTTGAGATGATTACTATTCTTATTTGAACAAAATCTCTAATCCTCTGGTTGAAAATTCAGGTGAAACAATATATTGTGATAATTTTCCATCCTGATTCAGATGATAAATTCATTTTTTAAGATATATTTTAATTATACAGTGTAATGCTTGACCCTACTATAGGCTAATACATGATTCATAGAAATGATACACAACTAATGCTGTTCATCTGGCTAAGAAACAGACAATAAACAGACCTGCCCTGTTTAAAAGCCTAAATAAACCCAAAGATTAAAATCATGTCTCAGCCAGCTCTGAGCAATCTAATGAAAACAATTCAGCTGCCTCAGAAAATGAGAAGCGTTTGACTGATGCTGTGGGCATGTTAAAGCTCACTGCTCAGGATGGAGCTTTAAAAACAGGCTGATGGTTCACGGAATCAACTAGTAAAGGCTTCATGTTTAATGCTCTGTGACTCTTATAGCAGTAGATAGATTTATAAAGCAGATGGGCTAATAAGTCTGGTCTGCCTCGACAGGCAGACTGGAACAATACCAGGGCAGAGACTGCAGCCACACAAGTTATCTCATCACCACCGACAAGCTGGGTGTGTCTCAACACAAATACACAACTTGTGTCAGAGCAGAGGCTGTAAACAAACCCAGCCAGAGACTTCTGTTGTTTACACTCACGCTGGAAAACACAATAGCTAGTTTGGGTTTTAATTAACCGACACCAGGTTCAAGCATCACATGTACCTCATAAACTTCGAGACAGACGGCTGGTGAAGTCATTCAGGCTGTGACTTCATTAAATCACCGCCCTCCCTTCCTCCCGCAAACTAAAACAACTCGTTCAGTTCAAACCAACCAACTCCAGAAAACACCAGCTAGCTAAAACTTGCCGTCTCACTCAGCGTGTGCAGGTGCAGCGACGAGTTCAGACTCAAAGACATGTATTCGATCGGGACAACAACACACATTAATCAGAATATCAGCAATATACATGCACGATAGCTAAATTCCCCTAAAGCAGTTAATGAAACCATCGAAACCGCATCTGAACACGAACTTCTCGGGATGGTTTAAGCGCCTCTTACCGCTCTGCTCCCCGAGAAAGACCAGCTTGAATTTTCTGAGGGGGTTTCCGAAGTCGCTACCCACGGACATTTTGTGGAGGAAGAGGGGGTCTCTGCGGACACCGGAGGACAGTATGACGGTACTTCTGAGCTCCCGCCCGACTTCGGTGTTGGTGGGTGAAGATGCTCGACGGAATGGGCGGCGGTGCTGCCTTTTTCTCGCTCCGGCTCCGCTGCTGCCTGCCGCACCGCTCCGAGACGCTGGGGGAAGTTTTCAGAAGGGGCTTGTGCGCATGCGCGGGTCATTTCGGGTTTTTGTTTGTTGTTTTCGGGTGGGTGGTTTTTTCACGTCACTTTTTTTTGTGCTTTATTGAACAAAGAACCTTAAATAAAACAATGTGGGATATAGATGGTACACAGCACAGAGATAGAATAGAATAAATATAATCTTTACTTTGGGTAAATTCAGGTGTACCAGCAGCAAAGTGACAGGCAAATCGAAGCATGCAGATTCACACAAGGTAAAAAATCGACAATAAGAATGAGAGACTGAACAGAAAAGGGATATTTAAAGCACAACAACAACAATAATAATAATAATAAAAGAATGTACAGCATAAAAAATGGCATACTCAGATTCAAAGAAATGTGAACCTGAACAGGATAATTATTATAGGACTGATACAAAAACTATGTAAATAACAGCAGGGATGTAAACAGTTATTGAGTTTGTCAGGACTAGTGATTAGTTATATACATTTTTTATTTTATTTGGTAATTTTAAAAAATAATCGGAAAAAACACAATGAAACAAAAGTCAGAAAAAGAAATCAAAAGCTTTAAGCTGAAGCCTGGCCTCCTCTTTTCTACAAAATACAAGCAAATTAACAAATAAGTCATTGAATAATATTAACATAAACAGACATCATTTCCCATAAATTTACTGTATTTAGTACTCTAAAAAGTACTTGTGCTGTTTGTAATTTGACCAGGTCTGTAAATGTGAGTATATTAAATATTAAGGATTTCCCATTCAAAAGATGTTTTGATTCATTTAATATTGCCATAGCACTAGACATTTTATTTTCCATATTTCCAGCTCAGCCTTTGATCTGTTGTGAGACCCAAACATTTTTTCACTCACTCTTTCAATTTATACACCATTTATTGTGAGTTCTGATAGATTCTTCTGTTTTTAGTTTTCCAAATATAATGTATTTACAGCCACACTCACAACACCTGTTGAGTCTGAAGGCCCTTGCAGAAGTCGCTACCACTGGCGACATGACCAGGTGCTTTAGGCAATGGCAGATATGCAATGCCATCATTCCTGGCAAACTCTATCATGTTTCAAAGATGATCTTTGTCAAAGCTGAGGAGAAACCCTGTGAACAGAGAAGAACACCATCAGGTCTCCTGACCTGGGGAGCAGCTGAACTTCCCTCAGCATGTTGCTACAACATCACTCCAGCCAGACATAATCATTACACCCAGACAAAACAGCTGATTGTGCTAACTTACAGTACCCTGGGAAGAGTGAATGGAGGAGGCAAATGAAAGAAAACACACAAACCAGGAGCTGGTAGAGAAGGGCCTGTAAGGGGGCTGAAAACTCACTACAAGCCAGAGGTGGGCTGTAGAGGTTTTGCAGGATGCTCACTATGTAAAGTCCTCAACCAACTGGGCCCATCAAGAGGGGCTAAGAAGAGAGCCATCTGATCTATATGAAGCCACAGAGAAAGCCAGAAGATGGCTGTGGATAAAGAGGGCTGATCCATGGCCGTTTGCTGCTGGGTCTGATTAGCCTCAGCTGGGTCTCCTGAGTGAGGGTGTCTCTCTGATGTTGAAAGACCCAAACCCCCCAGGTTACATCACTGATGATGCTTCTGAAGATGTATTATCTTGCACATATTAATGGTGATTTGTTATTCTTGAACTAAGTCCTTAGTAATTAATTAGTTCATTTCCAACAGTTTTCAGAAGCTAACCCATCTTTCCCAGTTATATACATGTTGGTATCTGCAAAAAGAATGTAGTTCAGTTTATTTTTTAAGTTAGTGTCAATCTGAATCACTATGCTACTGTAAGTCCTGCTGCAGCAGCTTAAACACCATAAAATAAGCAAACAGTCTCATGTAAAGTGGTGAGGTTCAGCTCACTGTAGATAAATATCCAACTGTCATATTTTAGACCCGATCCTGGAGCCAACACAACTGAGGACACAGTTAAGGTAAGTGAAAATGTTGTTTATTAAAGACTGTGCTGTTTCTTGACGGGTTCCGGTGCTGGTAAGGATCTTTAAAGAGAGGAGAGACTGGTGAACGAGAGCGGGGTAGATGATCTTGCGATGATAAAACCAGTATGAGATGCTTACTGTGTCCGTGGGGTAATGGAGCCTGGAAGAGTACTGGAGCAGGTTCGAGGACTGGCTGGAGGGAGGCTGGTGAGGAGGTGATTGTTGCTCCAGGTAGACTGGGGACTGGATGGATGGATCCGGAGGAGCGAGGAGAGAGGACGGCGTCGTAGAGAAGAACTGAGGAAGTAGATAACAGAAGATGAGCACATGAAGTAACACTAGAGAGCGAAAAAGGTAAACCTGTGTACCACAGAAGTCGTGGAACGAGCTGACGCCGTCCCGTTGTAGCTCCGCTTCTTTTAAGCTCCTCCGGTGATGAGATGATGAGGTGCAGCTGGAGATGATTTGTGGTGACAGCAGTAGAAGGTGATGAACGGTGGAGGAGGGGAGTGAGAACCTGACACCAACCACTTCAAAAAGACTGAAGTTTCCCTTTAAGTCTTCTGTTAAAGTTTCTCATGTTTAAACATATTTATAAAGAATTAAGTTTTTAATATAATTTTGTATTTACTGATAAAGTTATATACTAGGCTATAAAAACATTTTATTCCTTCAAGACTGAAGGGTTTTATTGTACTTCTTGTAAATGACCACCAGATGTCAGACTTGTCAGGCTCATGTGTCTGTTTAGGTCAGCTCTATCATATTGTTTGTATTTTACAGGGAGTCAAACAATAACCTATTGATGATATTTGTTCATTTGACGTCAAACCCCTGGTGCTGTTTGGTGAAACCCGCTAAAGTCCTGCTGTACGTGTTAAACTCGTTCCATCAAACAGAACATTTTCACTGACAAACGAGTTAAACGAGGTTATAAACAACACGTTCCAATGAGGTTGTAAGTCAAATACTGCAGACAGCTGCCATGAATGAGATTACACAGTTTTTGGTGGAAGAGGTGCAGAAGTAAGTGAGTAAAACTTTATAGCACCTTTCACTGTAGGAACCACAAAGCACTTGACAACAAAAATGTCTCACAGAAACATAAAATATAACATAGTCAGATACCTGAGAAAAAACAATAAACAGTATAGACATGAGCAAAGACTCAACCAGTTCTATGAAGGTGAGTCTTAAACTCTTTTTTAAAAGAAACCACCGAGTCCACAAACCTCAGAGACAGAGGAAGAGAATTCCAGAGTCTAGGAGCGATGGAGGAAAAGGCTCTGTCTCCTCTTGTCTTGAGTCTGGTTTTTGGGACAGAAAGCAGGCCTTGGTCAGAGGACCTCAAGGACCTGGATGGAGCGTACGGTGGCAGATAATGTACGCTGGAGTCTGTCCATGAAGGGCTCTCCAAGTCAGAACGAGGATCTTGTAGTGGACCTGAAACTTCACAGGGAGCTAGTGCAGCTGCATTAGAAGAGGAGTGACTAGTGAGAGTCTGGAGGATTGGGTCAGAAGCCTGGCAGCAGCATTTGGTACCATCTGTAGCTGGTTTATGGAGGTTTTGGATAGGCAGGTGTAAAGACCATTAAGTCCAAGCGAGAGGAAACAAAAACATGAATTAACACTTCTATTTCTGGGTGAGAGACAACGGAGCCACATTTGGCAATATTTCTGAGGTGGTAGAAACAGGAACGGACCAGAAGGCTGACATGATTGTCAAGAGTGAAACTGAGTCAATGGATATCCCAAGGTTTCTGATGGTGGATTTAGCTAAGGCACCCAGAGGACCAAGGATCTCCTTCACCTTTACAGTTGTTTTTTCAGGAGCAAAGATAATTAATATCAGTTTTTCTTCACTGAGTTGAAGAAAACTATCAGCCATCCAGTTCATAATCAAAGTCAGACATTTCAGGAGGCTGTGGACCTTGGAGACGTTGTTAGGAGGAAAAGATAATTGAATATGATCAGCATAAGACTGATAGAAGGAGAAGGCTAGAGCTGGTGGTGTCAGCAGATGGTTCCTCCGTCTGTCTGGCCTGTTTAAAGAGCTCTGGAGGGGAAGTTCTGAGTCACACCAGCAACATATCAGACCCAGGACCATCCCAGACCTTCTACTTGTGTTTAGCACTGTGAAAATATAAAGAACATGATTGTTCTGTGAATTAACTGATGTGTTCAGTGTTTTAATTTAACATAAATGTCTTATAAATCCTCATCAGCTGGCCTGATCCGCCTGTCGACCTCTCTCCTCCCCTCACTCATGAACAAGACCCTGAGAGAAACTCCTCCACTTGAGGCAGGACCTCTTCCCTGACCCGGAGTTGGCAAGCCACTTTTCAGGTGGAGAAGCATGGTCTCAGATTTGGAGGTGCTGATTTTCATTCCAGCTGCTTCACACTCAGCTGAGAACCTCCCCATTGAGCTGTAGGTCAAAGGTTAGCACATGGCCTGAATGGCTCTCAGCAAAGACCATCACCCCATACTCCTGGAGCGCCCCCCACAGGGTGCCCCGGGCACACGGTCATAAGCCTTCTCCAAATCCACAAAACACATGTGGATTAGTTGGGTAAACACTCCTGTACAGATCCAGAATAAGATCATGAATACGTGTGGCTGAAATGAGTTTCCTCAGCCTAACTTGGTAAAACAGGTTCCTAATGTGTTACTTTCACCAACAAACCACACCTGGAGATAGCATAATGTGTACAAATGATTTATTTTATTCAAAAATATAAATGACAGTGGTGTTTAGTACTTAAACATTGCAATAAATGAGATACATATTATCATAGGTGAAACAAGTATTGCTGTTATTAAAGATGTCTCAGTGCATGAGACAATCATCTATAAAATAACTTAAATATTAAGCTATACAGTTAAGATACAGCTGTTCCCAGTTCAAACAGAAACCCAAAGACGTTGATTCTTAGCTAATATGAAATGTACAATATCTAGCTGTTTAATCATCACATTCTCGTTATGATGGCTCATGAAATGTTGTGATGTAATGGCACAAAACAGCTACAGTGCCTGTAAAAACTCAACCCCTTGGATGTTTTACCTATTGCTTTAATAAACCATGAGAAATATAATTGGATGCTTTTAAACCTGGATCATCAGTGACCATCACAGATAATAAAGATGAACTGATTACACCAACAGTGTTCAAACTTCCTTATGTTCGTTGCCCAGTAATAACAAAAGATTAGGCAGAGACTCCACCCAGAGCCTACAGAGTCTGGAAGGTTTATTATTCCAAATAAAATTCAAAACAAGGCTGTTCACCTTGTGAAAAGAAGCCAAAGAAAGACTGGAATGCTCCGACATAAATATAAAAAACATGGGAAATTATTCATTTTGACAACATTTATCCTGGCAGCAACACAGGGGCTAAGGAGGGACCATCACTCTCAAGCTTGTTTGACTTGTGAAGGTAGGAAAAGAAAACATTCCCTGTAAAGACTCATCGTGTCAGCTATACAGTCCAAGATAGACAGGACTAGAGGTGGCAATCCTAAATGACAGGTTTCCAAGCAGAAACCCTTTCACCCCAAGGCCAGTGGCATTGTTGGGATAGAGCTGGACTCTAAGGTGGTGTCACAGAGACAAATGGTGTCCAAGATAAAGCCAATGGACAGAACTTTCCACCCACTCCACAACCTGTTGGTCAGCTACATGAGCAGGTTCACCGAGAGGCTGAGAAAACACAAACTCCCCACTGAAAGACAAAGGTCTAATAGTAACTATTTCAATTAGGATTATAGTGGTAAGCCATTTAACTGAGCTTTAATGGTAGATTGTATTATTTGTAATGTAAGTTTGGTATTATTCTGATTGTTTATTCTTCTTGGTATTTTACTGTCTGGATTGTTACACCATTTCTCCCAGGATCAATAAAGTGTTTCTGTTTCTGATGAACAAGATTACGTTTGGAGTTAGAATGAGACTATGGCTATAACTCAATCAGTTTCACAGAGAATGAGCTAGAAGTTCATAGCTGAGAGACAGTCATAACACAGAGTGCTAACAGACTGCAAAATCTGGCATTGTTTTCATGATTTGGGAACAATTCCTCAAATTCTCAATAAGTGGATCTTTCTTAGTTAAAAACCAAACCCTGCTATGAATTTCAAGATGAAATAAAAGCACTTTAATTGAATGAGTTTTGGAGAATTCTCCCCCACTGCTTGTCAAATTACTTCCTACTCATTCTGACATTTATCTGGCAGCAGTCGTTGTACTGAGACAACTTCTAAATGAGCCATGACTCATGAACCTTCATTCTCTTCCTCCTTATCTAAAAAAAATTATTCCACAGCTTATATCTGAAATCATCATGACCAATACATCCCACATTTAATCTGCAGCTGGAAAAACATACATCCTTAATATCTTTTTTCAGCTGCAGCCACCATCAATTTTTCAATAGAATCCCAACAGTGAGCACATCCTGCATCCTATGTGAAAGTAGCAAACATATTTTTGGAGCAATAGATGGCTACAAAGCTAAAAGTTCTTTTTGGAAAATACGCTCACTCCAACCGGTGAGGAACAGGCAGGAAACTGGGCCTGAGGTCACTGTAGACCTGGCTTTATAGTGGATTCTCCTCTCTGACTCCTGGGAACACTGTTCTCCAAAACATCTTCTATCATAGCAAAGCTATGTGGCAACTAGGAGTCTCAGCAGGATCACAATGATCCCTCTGGTCTCTTTTCCAGATCGTACTCCTTGGTTTTCCTCTCCTTGCGCACTAGGGTCATCAGCAGGAAGATGCCCATGATCTTATAACCCACCTGTAAACCCAAAAACCTGCAGGCGGGGGAGAGATAGATGATTAATAAAAGAAAGCAGAGAACAGGATATCCATGACGCCTGTACGCGACGTGTTTTCAGATGGATGAATACTCTTACCGGCTTCTAAAGAGATCATTGTTGTAGTAACCACAGCTAGACTTCTTTTGACAAACGCGCTTCCACCAAATACAGGAGGTGTCGATGGCCATGCCAAAGAGAGCTGGAGCAGGAAGCCAGGCTAAAAGGGACAAATGGAGTGTGTTTAGGGTCAGAACAAAATGAAATCAGCTGAGGAGATGTGGGCTGAGCTCTTCTTTTTTACCTACGAATACTAAAGCTGATGAGCAGAAAAGGATTTGTGTATAAACCTTCCTAGTTGTGCTGCTTCAATAAAAACTTAAATACATCCACGTGACAAAGGACAGACATTGTATGGAAATCTAAAATGTGCAACACTGAAAAAAAAAGTGTGTAAATACAGGATTAAACCCAACAATATCCAGGATTAAACCCAACAAGAATCAGGATTAAACCCAACAATATCCAGGATTAAACCCAACAATATCCAGGATTAAACCCAACAATATCCAGGGTCAAACCCAACAATATCCAGGGTCAAACCCAACAATATCCAGGGTCAAACCCAACAATATCCAGGATCAAACCCAACAATATCCAGGATCAAACCCAACAATATCCAGGGTCAAACCCAACAATATCCAGGGTCAAACCCAACAATATCCAGGGTCAAACCCAACAATATCCAGGGTCAAACCCAACAATATCCAGGGTCAAACCCAACAATATCCAGGATTAAACCCAACAATATCCAGGATTAAACCCAACAATATCCAGGATTAAACCCAACAATATCCAGGATTAAACCCAACAATATCCAGGATTAAACCCAACAATATCCAGGGTCAAACCCAACAATATCCAGGATCAAACCCAAATATATCCAGGATTAAACCCAAATATATCCAGGATTAAACCCAACAATATCCAGGGTCAAACCCAACAATATCCAGGATTAAACCCAACAATATCCAGGATTAAACCCAACAATATCCAGGATTAAACCCAACAATATTCAGGATTAAACCCAACAATATTCAGGATTAAACCCAACAATATTCAGGATTAAACCCAACAATATTCAGGATTAAACCCAACAATATTCAGGATTAAACCCAACAACATTCAGCATTAAACCCAACAATATTCAGGATTAAACCCAATAACACTCAATGTGAAACCATTAATTGTATCTTTTAACCTAATTTAATTTTACTATATTTTATTTTTATTCATTTTGTTTTCATGTAGTTTATGAAGTTACTTAAAGTTGTGAACACTGTCATGGGGAAAAAGAGTTTCAGTTCTAGAGTTTTATGTAAGAAGACAAAATGACCTGATCGTTACCAGGTTGTAAAATTATTCAAATCCACCTTCAAGTCTACAAAAACACAGATTCCACTATAAAATATAGAGAAAACTAAATCTTAACAAACAACAGAGCTGAGTTAAATATCTTGGATTTTTAACTGATGATCACTTGACTTTAAAGGAACATAGTCAGTATGTTGTAAAAAAGTCTACTCCTTCTCATTTATCCTGTCTTTTAACAAGGAAACAAGTTGAAATCCTTTAGACAGCTACCAGTCCTCTGAGGAGAAGATGTTCTAGCACTTGAAGGTCAGTCTGTTAAAACCCAAGTTTTCAACTAATTAAAAATGAGTAATTATACTTCCAGGTACAACTGGTAAATAAAGATTTGACTTCTAATTCAATTACATTTTAACCATAATTTTGAATTTTAACTAACATTTGTTTGTGTTCTTTTTATCATGGCAGAAGGTCGAGGAAGTCCTGTTCCCTCTAACGTCTCCAATCTACTCATTTAGAAACCACACTTTTATGAGACCATGCTTCAGGTTATTTAAGCAAAATCCAAATATCAGTGAATTGGAACAAACCATAACTGAACTGGTTGCACATTACTTTAAAAGACAAATCTCTCACAAAAATGCTAGGAAGCTTAGCCAGAGTGTTAAAAGCTCTACAATAGATGACAAACTGGTAACACAAGCCTCTGACCAGCTTCAGAAACATGCACAAATAACTACAGGACAGGAACTCGTTTGGTAGCAAGAAACTGGATGTCACAGAGAGAGAGAGAGGGAGAACTAGCTGCTTCCCATATGCTTAAAGTTAGTGCATAAATGAGTTAAACAGAGCTGATCAAACATGCAGCCAATAGGTTATCGAGATTTAGCCCAGACTAGAGCACGTAAGTGATAATAAATAATAACATGGTGGAATCTGTTACTGGTTTTTGTACATTTGAGGTAGATTTGAATAATTTAAAAACTTTGTAAAAACCAGTTCATCCTGTTACATCAAACTCAAAAATAGAAGGGGGGGGGGGGGG
>SSNR01000175.1:1191761-1211828 GCA_006937965.1 Callopanchax toddi
GGGGGGGGGGGGGCTTTCTATTTCCCATGACCGTATAAAAGGTCACAATAAAGTTTTTCTATTAACATTTGAGTTTTGATATTTGTGTTATTTTAAATAAGTTTAATTATGAGTATATTAGCTTCAATTCATTTAACAATACCTGTGTGTCCTTCAACCACAAACCTTCTAAATACTTAAAGATTTGTCCAGAACTGGGTATTTAATTTTAAATGTTAAATACTAAAACATCTGAACAGTTATTTATTATTAACTGTGATTTAGCACCACTGTCTCTGTGCTGGTTTGGGGGTTGTATATGACTTGACTTCTAAAGGTTGTTTTACCAATCTTATTCTGTATTAAACATTTTCAAATTCAGCTCTTTGCACACAATCCTGTCCTTTTGATTGAGCTTAAAACACTAACTTAACAAAAACATCGAGTATTTTCTGGAACTTACCCAAAACTCTCATGAGTAAAAACTGAACTCCTATAGCAAACGACTTCTCCTCAAAGGAAACAGACCTGCAACAGGAGAGAAGACAGGCAAAACGTTTTAAATCAAAAACAGGTTTGTAAAACTCTTCAAGGTCTGACTGAGGCTGTTCCTGGGAAGAATTATGGGATAGCATTTTAAAAAATAATTTATAAAAACGCAACAGAGATCCGAAGAAGGCCAAAAGGTGGTCAAGTGTTGTGTCATCAGATTTTGTAACAAAGTGTCATGTTTGGGATTGTGCAGGACCCAAGTGCAGAGGACGGAGGCAGGAACAGGTGAGGTAAAACACAAGACAGCTTTATTGCTGGATGGACTCAGGAGACTCAGGAGACACAGGAGACACAGGAGACACAGGAGACACAGGAGACACAGGAGACACAGGAGACACAGGAGACACAGGAGGCTGGGAATACAACACAAGGAACCGACAGGGAGTGACTGAACTAAACAGCATATATAGGGAGGGATGGAGCTAATCAAGGAGACGAGACACACCTGTGGAGGATTAGTGCAGGACACAGGAGGAGGAACACAGGCACAAACCGGACACAAGAGGGCAGCACATGACACCATGATTAAGATGCTGGGGAAGGTCCAGTGATCAGAGCCTTCTGGTTGTGCAGCGTATCAGGATAAAGACTAAAGGAGACAGAGCATCTGCTGCTGTGGCCCCCAGACTCTGGACCTCTGTCCCCCTGAGACAGAGGACTCAGTGTCTCTGTTAGAAAGCAGCTCAGAACCATGTGAACTCCTGTGCATCAGCTACGTACTCTGTAGTCTCCTTTTCTGCTTTCATTTCTATGAAAACCATCTTCTCTTGTGATTTATATCTAGAAAGGCACCATTGACATCAATCTTATATTTTAAATTATTTGTAAAGAAACACATTTTTAATTTCATGAAAAGTGTCCTTTTTGCAGATATGAAGTGTTTGACTGACAGCGTTATTACTACTGTATGTACATACCTGAGCACCATCATGTACATTGGGTTGTGAGTGAAGCAGGCGATTAGTGATGCTAAAGCGATGACGAGTATGACCGGGAGGAGGAAGTGAGAACAGCTGTTTGCACAAGGGGATGGATGAGCCCGACTCTGACTCTCTGCTATACACCTGCAGTTGGTATAAAACTGGAAAACAGAAAGAGGTCAATGAATACCAGATTTTAACATGTTACCATGACAAACTAAAAAAGGTCATTATTTTACAGCATTGTTCCCCTGGGCAGGCTTTGGCTGGTGCTAGTGGTGTGGATGTGTCACCAAATGTCAAAGAACTAAAACGGACCTGGTAGAGAAGTGTGAAGGGTGAAACAGGGCTCAGATTATAGAGCTTGTTCCCAGATAACACCGAGTGATAACATTCTGTTTTTATTTTTATGGAATCGTTTTATTTTTTGTTCCAATGAGTACTTTGACCCTCTGTTGTTGCCCAGGTCGAGTGGTGCCACCAGGAAATACCTCGACCCTGCAGGAAGTCATCACTGCCATGAAGTCACTTCCATCACACAAGGCCTGATGTCTAAAACACTTTATGAACTAACATCTCTCTCACCTGATAAAAGGGCAGAGACTGAACTGATCCTTCTAGCTTCAGGCTGAACTTTGATCATAAGGTGATTGATATAGAGCCATAAAAGTAATTAGCTGTGATCAGAGCACTGACCTGAACCCTGTGAGTGTTGTTGGGGTCTTTGGTGAAGTTGGTGCAGCCAGCGTGGCAGGGAGAAATGTACTCAACACCATCAGAACCACACACCGGGTTAAAGGCGCTGGCTGGACATGAGCAGTTCGTATAGCAGCTGGATGAAGGCCTGTAGAGGGCAAAGGAGTCCAATAATACATGAAACTGGGACTGGAAATCAAACTGCAAAGTTACTGAGCTTAGTAAAACACAACAGTCAATTTATACAATATCAACCCAATAATCATTCTACCAGGTTTCTTTATTTATTTTTTTAGAAAACAAGCTAGGTATTGTGGTTTTTAATCACACCATTCTAGTCCAAAGCAGGCGGGGGTCTACAGCAGGGGGCTCTGGAGCCAGGCGTGACGCTTAACCCTCTAAAGCCTGAAATAATAATAATTTTAAAAATCTAGTTTTTAAAACAGAACACTTAATGGCTAATGTTAATAAACAAATAATTAAACATCTGGTTTATTATAACAGTAATAAAGAAATTGGTCCTTTCCACCTGCAGATCCACCACCAGAGGGCAGCAGATACATAGAGGATGTTGAAAAGGATTCTGGTTAAGTGGTTTGATGTCAATTAGTCACAGTATTCTAATTAAAGAGACATCTTATTTGTAGTGCTTATAAAAAACTTATAGACGCAAAATTTTAATGAACAAAAGAGTGCTTTATGTAGAAAAGATCAGTGTCTCTGCATCAACAGTCTGCAGGGGGATTAAATGCATTTGAAGGTCACACAAAATCCCCCTGAGGGCCGCAAATGGCCCCTGGGCCACACTTTGTTTATACATGTACATACATGACAGAAACTCAAAGAAGCAGCAGTGATCAAAGCTGAGAACCAAACAGGAAGTCATCTCTGCACTCACTCGTTCGCTCCGATCAGGTGATGGTTGACCTCGGACACTTTCTGCGTGGAACAGCCCATGAAGAAGAGAGGTACGCAGAGGAGGGTGGAGATGGAGAGCATGACCACAGAGAAGCGTGGGATGGTCTTCAGCGTGAGACCCACCTTCTTCATGATGATCCCACCAACCAGCATCCCCACTGCCACCGCTGGCAGATTCACAGCACCTGACAAACAAAATCAGGATGACGTCGACCGTCTGACAGATATTTTAATAAACACTAATCGTTTTCTGATTACTGTGAAACCCAAACAGCAGCAGGTATTAACTGATTTTCAAATTCATATTCAAACTCCACCTCCAACGTGATGCTGAAGTCAGAAATGAGTGAAGGCTACCTGCAGCGTGTACCTACCCACTAGCAGGCTGCTGTAGGTTACTGAAGCTCCGTACTGTCGCTCCAGGAACTTGTTCAGGAATGTGGATAGACCTGCTATCACCGAGGAAAAGCAGCACTGGGCCAGGATCAGCAGCAGGAAGCGAGTGTTCAACAGCAGCTGAACAAACATCCTAGGAAACACTGAACAGATCAAACACACCGATTAGAGCAACGCTACAAGATGATCAGCTCGTCAGTCTGAGTGGGAACTCACTTTTTAGAAAATCAAGTAGGCAGACATCGGGCTTCTTGAAGTCATCAGTAGAGTCAGTCTCACTGTCAGTTATCTACAAAACATTCACAAGCTTCTCTGTGAGCCACTGGAACAAGAGCAGCATCATTTATGACTTTATTCATCTGGTAATTGGATCTGATCAGATTAGAGCTGCTTGTTTGATCTATCAGCTGATCACTTCCATGTTTCTGCTGCTGACTAACTTAATGTTAGCAAGCAGCAGGGAGGTTGTTGGTTAGCATGTTCTCCTCATGCAGGGGGTTTCCTCCAGGTCCTCCCAGACCAAAGACATGCATGTTAGGTTGGTGACTAAACTGTGTGTGTCCCTGTGGTGGACTGGAGACCTGTCCAGGGTGTCCCCACCCCACCAGCTCTCTGTGACCCTTATAAAAAGATGAAGCTGGTCAGAAGATGAATGGACGGATTTTTAACTAGCTGACGTTGAAATACAGACCATGTTTTTGCCCACCTGATATACTGATGTTGTTGAGATTATATGAACAATTAGAGATGCATCAAAAAATCATCCAGTCATCAGACTCAGGCCAGTATTTTCCTGATAATTTAAACACTGTAAGTTGCTTCAGATAAAACATCTGCTAAGTAAATAAATAAACAAACAAACAAACAGTATCTAGCCTGATTGGCTCATTTGGTGATCAGACAATCTATAAATCAAAACGCTGATTGAAAAACACATTATAATTTATAGAATTCAAATAGTCCATCATTATTCCTGGTCTGCGAACGCACCATCACTATGAGCTAATACACACCAACAATACCACGGGTCAACAGACCCTTTCATAGAACTAAATCCAGCAGAAGACTGACCCTGATCCTGATGATGGACTCAAGAAACGAAGCAATCCACTCAGGGACAATAAAGGGCTTTTCTATTCTAGTTGAACTTACTTCTGTCTGCATTTGCCGAGGGAAGAAGAAGTAAGGGATGGAGGTGAGGACGAGGCAGGCGGTGGTGATGAGCAGACCCATCCACCAGGCCCCCACCCAGCGGGGATCTCCCTGCTGCAGCTCCTGTTCTGCTCCTGGAGGAAACAGCAACAACCTCTGAGGATACACAGGTATCAACTGAGTGAGTGTGAAACGACTCGACCCTTACCAAAACCATTTCTGTCCACATCCACGTAGATCCGCAGCATGACGGAGCCCAGCAGGAAGCCGATGGCTGGCCCAAAAACAGACACCGCAAACAGGATCGCTGTGAGCGAGAAGGAAAAGATGGATTAGAAAATATACACACAGTAAATGGAAGGTAAAAGAATAAATGACCAAATATATTAGTGCTTGTAGCTTACAGAATATAAGACTGACCAACAAAAAGAAAGCCCAAAGCAGTTGTTTAAACCTTTACAGCAGTAACTCAGATCTGCCCAGAGAGAGAGGCATCAGACAGATTAAACTGATAGTAACAGCTAGCTACAGTGGGACCAGTACCACCAGTTCAGCTGATACACACACATCCACACAACGTGGTTCATTAAACCATCAGAACTCTAAACAAAAGTTTAGATTTAGTCCTGATTCTCTAAATGCTTTGAAGTCTGGCATATAAAATAATAATAATAATAATAAAAATCTAGTTTTAAATATCAAACTATTTATTGGCAAATATAAATTAAACAACTGTGTAAGCATTTGTTTCATTTATTATATAATTATATGATACTCTAACAGATATAAAGAAATAAAACTAGCCCTGTCACCTGTAGACCCTCCACCAGGGGGCAGCAGACACGTATAAGACCTGATATACTAGGTTTATGACGAAAGTACTAATCCTGATGCTCCATCTGGTGGCTTTAATGCCAGGAGTGGCTTGATGCTAATTAGCAACAATCATCTACAAGGAGTTAACATCTGGATCCAAAAAGACTAAAAATCAGAAAGTTTCTCCTACTTTTCTAAATGAAATCAAGTACAACAACATGACACCTAACTTCATGTACACAGAGCAGCCATATGCACCTCAGCACTACGAGACATTCACCTATGTATAGTGGGGAGTTGCTTGGTCCAGCAAAATCATCAATGTAGGAAATCCCAAAGGGCTGGATCGGGACCGAGCCCACCCCGAAGAGCAGCTGAGCGATGGCCATGAGCGCCCACAGGTTGTTGGTGTCTTCTAACTGCTTGGACTTATTGCTGCCACAGGACTCCGTGCTGCTCGTGTTGCTGTGCAGGTTGCAAATGTCGTGACGGTCTATAGGTTTCAGCAGGTTGCAAGTGAAAACAGACAGGAAGAAAAAAATGAACATAATGACTGACGGTTTTAATCTCCTGAAGTTTCCCTAACACTCCACTGACACTCTGACATAACACACTCTGGCAAAATGAAGGGGGTGGGACTTGTAGGCATATTTTAGGAAGAGCTCTGATTTTTTCAGTTTGTCTGACTTATGCAATAGTTCAGATGAGGAGCAGCGACTGAACTGAGTGAGCCCAGATCACTGTGTGTTTGACTCCCACAGAGAGCTGTGAAGGTTTTACACAAACCTTCACTAAAGTCTCACAGATGACTCTGAGATGTTTGGAAAAGTATTTGCCCCCTTACAGACAAACCGTCACACTTAAATGTTTCAGATCAACAAACACATTTCAGTATCAGACAAAGAGAACAAATATCTGAATAGATAAAAGATGCCGTTTTCAAAAGTAAAAATATATTCAAACCCACCACGGCCTGTGTGAAAAAAGTAACAACCCCCTTGTTAAGTGATTACCGGTAATTAACTAGATTATCTGTAAAGTTTAGTTCACTTCCACCAGCTACACCCCGGACTGATTACTGCAAGAAACAACTTCAACCTAGAGCCTGTCTGACAATATGAAGGAGGCGAAAAGATCTAAAAAAACAACAACACATCATGAACTGTTCTAAAGAAAGGTGTGTGTCCCGTTCCATCTGAAGGTGTGTGTCCCGTTCCTCCTGGAAGTTGTGTGTCCTGTTCCATCTGAAGGTGTGTGTCCCGTTCCATCTGAAGGTGTGTGTCCTGTTCCATCTGGAAGGTGTGTGTCCTGTTCCATCTGGAAGGTGTGTGTCCTGTTCCATCTGGAAGGTGTGTGTCCTGTTCCATCTGAAGGTGTGTGTCCTGTTCCATCTGAAGGTGTGTGTCCCGTTCCATCTGAAGGTGTGTGTCCCGTTCCATCTGAAGTTGTGTGTCCCGTTCCATCTGAAGTTGTGTGTCCCGTTCCATCTGAAGGTGTGTGTCCCGTTCCATATGAAGTTGTGTGTCCCGTTCCATGTGGAAGTTGTGTGT
This sequence comes from Callopanchax toddi, assembly GCA_006937965.1. NCBI lineage: Eukaryota > Metazoa > Chordata > Actinopteri > Cyprinodontiformes > Nothobranchiidae > Callopanchax > Callopanchax toddi. The sequence continues at coordinate 1,198,741 of SSNR01000175.1, forward strand.
CCCGTTCCTCCTGGAAGGTGTGTGTCCCGTTCCATGTGGAAGTTGTGTGTCCCGTTCCTCCTGGAAGGTGTGTGTCCCGTTCCATGTGGAAGTTGTGTGTCCCCTTCCTCCTGGAAGTTGTGTGTCCCCTTCCTCCTGGAAGGTGTGTGTCCCCTTCCTCCTGGAAGGTGTGTGTCCCGTTCCTCCTGGAGGGTGTGTGTCCCCTTCCTCCTGGAAGGTGTGTGTCCCGTTCCTCCTGGAAGGTGTGTGTCCCCTTCCTCCTGGAAGGTGTGTGTCCCCTTCCTCCTGGAAGTTGTGTGTCCCCTTCCTCCTGGAAGGTGTGTGTCCCCTTCCTCCTGGAAGGTGTGTGTCCCCTTCCTCCTGGAAGGTGTGTGTCCCCTTCCTCCTGGAAGTTGTGTGTCCCCTTCCTCCTGGAAGGTGTGTGTCCCGTTCCTCCTGGAGTCAAACTAACTCAGTATTTCATCCTAACAGTCAGACCTGGTGGTGGTAGTGTGATGGTCTGGTCTTCAGGACCTGGACCACTGGCTGGAACTGATGGAACCATGAATTCTGCTGACTACCAGAAAATCCTGAAGGAGAACGTCTGACCTTTGACCTTTAGCAGCCTGTTTATGATGGAAATCCTCCAATGTGGCTGAACTGAAACAAGTCTGTAAAGAAGAGTGGTGTAGCGTAATATAACCTGATTTTATTGTTATAATACGGACACACTTCTGCAAGGCTATTAGCTTAGTTTTGTGGGTTTTATGCTGGCAACTGCTAGCCACCTTCACTAACCTAAGTGTTATGCAGGATATCTAGATTCTTTGGATTCAAAGGGAAGACCTACGTACGTTATATTTGGAAGTTATAACCCAGAAGCAGACTTAGACTACAGTTATTTTATTAAAGAAACAGATTGAACGAACAGACAGATATGAGGTAGATGGTGCATCTTAAGAGATTCTCTGATGTTATTAAGCTGAGAGTTAATGACGAGAGCCCGTGAGATATTAATATCTCTAGGGAGTCTGAGCTAGTTATGAGGGGAGCGGAGACTAAGTTGACAGGAGTGTTATTTATCAAGAGCCTCGGTTTTACCAGATCGGAGTTGGTACCTCGCTGAAACCGCTCCAGATCGCCTCGGCGTGAGAGGTGGAGGCTCGTCGGTGAGATCGTTGGTCTGACGAGCCTCGGATTATCCCCGGGGCCGGGAGGCCGTTCCAAGGCACGGAAGCGTCTGAGTGAGTCGGCGTCAGCGGCTCCATGATCAGCTGGTGCAGAGGCTAACAGGCTTTCCCCATGGCTGGTGAACAGAAGCAGACGGATGGTGTCTGGCTTCTAGCCGGGGAAATTGTCCTCGACTGCTTGGGGCTAATACCCAAACGGCAGTCGGCATCTGAGCGTACCGTGTAGCTGAGGGACGGTCGCTGTCTTCTCGTCGCTGGCTGAACGAGAACTGCTGAACTTGGTAGCTTCCAGGCAGGAAGTCTGACCGTGGAAAGTTTTGGACGCGTGGCCCAATGGGAAGGAGTTACCAAGTCACGTGGTTCTCGTCATTAAGGAAGCCCAGGACTAACTTAGATGGATTATTAATATGCTTTAACCTTTTAGCAAAAGTAGAAACATGAAATAATACTGATGCAACATCAACATTCATTAATACTGGAAGAAAATGAATTAATCATATTAAGACATTTCTGGACAGTGGATTAAAGGTAGTGTCTTTTTAGAATGAGACATCAAAGAGTCCTTAAGTTTAATTATTAATTAAAGGAAGTCTTCTGAGTCTTCCGACACGACCGGTCCTGGAAGGAATGTTGATTCAGGTTACAACATAATAAAAGAGTCATTTTAATCCAAGTTATTGGGAAAAAGATGAGTTATTGTTGTGATGAACCAGAGGTCAGAATTCAGAGATAGTAACGCCTTTGCCGGCGCTACAGTGGGACAAAGTCCTCCACAGAGACGTGACAGACTCATTACTAGTCATGACTAACACTGGGATGTAGCTGCTGGTGCCAAAACGTTTACAAACATTTATGATGTTTGGGGTTCACTTACTTATTTCACACAAAGCCAGGTTGGTTAGGATAGCTTTAAACACCTTTTGAAAACTATATTTTGTATTTACTCAGGTTATCTTTGTCTGATATTGAAATGAGTGAGTTCCCTGCTGTGGACCGAGTCAGCTCAGTAGGGTTAGAGACGTCATGTTGTGTTTTTAGCATCATCTTACTGTGAAAGACTGAGTCATAGTCATAGGGCTGCGACAGGAAGTGAGGTAAGGTCAGGATCATGGCGCTAACAGCCATCAGCAGTCCCCCGATTCCAATGACACGAGGACGGTGAACCCGATTCCCAAAGTAGCTCACAAACACAATCAGGACGATGTTGCTGACCTGAGACAGAAACAGGAGAATGTTTTAAAGAGAAGATGGAGGAAACATCTTCAGTTAAACCTTTATAGCCAAATATTACATAAAATGCTGCGCTGAGCAAAACATCTCTAGAAAGAGTCTTTCAGTAACCACGATTACTATAAAAATATTATATAAATGACTTTAAGCACAAGCCAAGCTGGAATGTTTAGAGCTGGACAGTTTTCATTCAGTAACACCAGAAACCATACACTCATTGATGTAATGGGAAACATTTAATAAATTCACTATTCTTGACTCCTGCAACTACAATAAAGCTCCCACTTGAATGGTCAGGAGCTCTGATTTTGATGGGCTGCTTGTACTTCAGTTCATGGAACCCTAGAACTCAAGCTTTCATCATCTTGTTGTTGGCTCTCACCTCATTGAGAGAGGAAATGGTTCCTGATGAGTAGCTGCTGAGGCCGTAGCGTCTCTCGATTGTAGTGATGGTGCTCTTGAAGTAGGAGGTGTAGAGCAGCTGAGAGAACTGCAGGAGGCCGTGGCACAAGACGAACAGCTAGGACACACAGCGCAGGAAGGTAAGTCCCTAAATACTTTAATACTGCAGCGCAGAGATGTGAAATATAACAACCTGTTAAGAACTACCAGGGCATCTGGTTTGAAAACAGAATCAAAGGAGAGACTTGTTACACAACTAGATCTGACTGGTCCCTTAGCTCCAAACCAGCAGCCCTCCACTACCATGCTGGGAGCTGGAAGGAGGTCTTTTCAGTGAAGTGAAGTCAGGATACAGACATCTTGTTTTAATCATAATTTTTAATCAGCTTGTGAGGGCTTTTTAGTTTCTCTGAGGATTCCTCAGTCTGGCCTCTGTTGGGACGCTCCCTCCCGGGACAGCAGGCAGATATTTATTCATTCATTTGAGATTCCACTCCAAAGCGTCCTCCTCCTCTTCTCAAGGCAGCAGCTGTTGGACCATCATTGCTAGCATATTTAGTTTTTCACACAACAATTAAAGGGATATTTAGGTCGTTTTTAAGTGGCACTCTATCAGTTGTTTATCTACACTTAGGACCACACCCACCAGAGATATCACTCAAAGTGGGGGTAAGCAGTCTCCGGTCTCTAGGAACAGGAAGTACTCCTCTAAACAGAATGGCTGGTTTTTGTTCATCTTGTAGTTTAAATGTCCCTGTGTGGACAGCCAGTAAACTGAGCAGGTGAGGCTGGTCTAAGTGTGTTTAGAGCTCGGTTATTGAGTTTTAAAAGGGAGGTTTGGGTCACTTTGTCAATAAAACTCATTCCCTCCTAAGTGACAGAGTGAGAGGACGGTCTGCCTTCACTAGTCCAGAACGGCACCGGAGCTCTGGTTCATGTTAATGATGAGTTCAGTCTTAATCAAGGAACAATAACACACCGTTTCATACATGTGCATATAAGCGCTGTCACATCGTTCAACACATTGTCCTGATGTCCGTCTCCAGAGGGTTCACAGCTCCGTGTTCACAGACTACAGGCTCTACGTCTGTGGGCTCCTCAGGTTAATGAATTAAGTTGTCATCTCAGAGACTTGCTTATTGAAAGGTTGAATCAAATTAGAGCAAAAAAACAAATAATCAGGTTTTCCAGGAAGCAGAAGAATGCCATTTGGCTCAGTGATGACGTTTTGGAATCACTCTAGTTACTCAATACACTGCATGTCTTCATTTGATTAGGGGACTTGTCTCTCTTCACACCCAGAGTTGAATAAAGATCAAAGTCAACCATTGAATGAGTCCCAGGGATTTGGAAGAGGAGCCTCCGTCTCCTCTGAGGCCTTCACGGAGACTCCGTGCACGAGGTGGGATGAATGCCCCAATGACGTTAAAGATACGTGTGGAGATTAGGAGCGACTCTGCTATGAAAACAGTGATAAGTCCAGGATTTCACAGCTGCCAGGTGGACTAGAGTAGAATAAACGACGCCGTTTCCCCAGAACAGTTAATGCTCCCACTACACGTTCTGGTATGTTAGCACAAACAATAGATGCTGCTCATATTTTATGCTTGTTTTCTATCAGATGGTCTTTAGTTGTGTGACTGAAGCCGTCAGTTGTTGCTCAGGCAGTCAAAGTAAATGTTCTATGGTAGATCAGTGGTTCTGATCCTGGAGGTCCACCATAGGGCACGTTTTACACACCTGATCTGAAAATAAGGATCTGATGTGTCCATACTGATTTATGCTGCTGCTGATTCAGCATCTAATAAAAATACAATTTAAAGGGATATTTCAGTCATTCTGAAATGTAATACTCATGAGTAGTCAGATCAGGAGAGACACTGCTGTAGATCAGTGACAAAGTCTAATTTTTAGGTATTTAAAAAAACTCAAAAGTCTCATTAATTCATTAAAACTCTATTAGCTGTTTGTAAACTCATGAGACGGTTTAGTTTATGACGTTTATGCTGCTGCAGCAGGACGTACAGTCGCAGTGATTCAGCGGTTTGATGGAAACAAACTGGTCTCATGCTGACTTGTAGCGTTACTAACTGGTTACATAGATTCCAATGCATCAGGTTTTAAAAACCTGAACATTTGGTCTCTCCTGATCTGACTAGCCATGATCATTGCTCCAGTCAGAGGACTACACCTTGTTCCTAGACTCCGCCCACTTTGAGTGATGCCACCAGTAGGTATGGTCTACTGGTATAAATAACTGGTCCCTTTAAACTCCATGGTATTGTCCCAACCTTCCACCTGCTGAGAGGGGAAGAATCACAGGAAGTTCACGCTAAGATTTCAAAAACGTTTATTTCTGGCGCGTGTGTCGTCACTGTGCCTCCAGCTAGACATCCATTTTCTTCTAAAATTAAAGAAAAATCTGACCTAGTTGTTGAGACAGCGAGACAGAGAAAGCCCAGTGTGTGAGGTCTCAGGACACTTGAAAGAAGATAACAGGATCACCTCCCTTTATTGTGAAGCAACATTAAACAGGCTGACTTCACAAAAGCATCCAGAACAAAGGAGCTCAGATCTAAAGCTGGTAGTTTCACATGCAGGCGTTTGAGGAAATCGATATTTAAAGGATGATGAATGTATTCAGTCACTCAGCTGCAGCTCAGCTCCTTTTATTGTCTTTATGTGTTCACTCAACGTTTCCTTTGGTAACTCTCTGCAAACGGATCAGAATACACACACACACACACACACACACACACACACACACACACACACACACACACACACCATCTTTTTGTGCAGGTGTGCAAAATCCTATGATCAACAGTTCCAGATGAGTTTAGCTGTACGTATTTCACAGCTCTGGGGAGGTCGCTGCCCCTCAGGATGGTGGTCATATGTCTTATGTTCCTGTACTCTCCAGAAGGATGCAGTAGAAACATATGGCCCAGGTGAGCGGGGTCTGCAGCGATATGTCTGGCCTTCTTCTGGATCCGTCCAGTATATAATGAGTTCAGATGTGAGAGTGGACTTCCCACAATCCCCAGCGCTGTCTTCACCACTCGTGCCAAGTTCTTTCTGTCCTGGTCAGCTGACGTACAACGCCGTCACACTCAGACAGAGGATGCTTTTTGTTGTGGCTCTATAGAAGTTCACAAGAAGCTGAGAATTGAATCCAGACCGTTTGATCTTCCTGAGGAAGGAGAGCCTTTGCTGGGCCTTCTTCACCAGGTGTGATGTGTTCAGAGACCAGGTCAGGTCAGATGTTATGTGGATACCAAGGAACTGAATGTTCTACAGCCTCCTAAAGAAGAGGTGTGTTCTGTCTGTCTTACTGGGTCTCCTATAATCTACAACGGCTTGCTTGGTCTTGCTGGTGTTCAGGACCAGGTTGTTGTCTGAGCACCACCGTGTCAGGTGATGGATCTCCTCTCTCTAGTGAGTTTGTTATGAGACCCACTACGGTGGTGTCATCTGCAAACTTCACACTGTGCTGGTGAGGTGAATGTCACAACAGTCGTGAGTGAAGAGGGTGAATAAGGCTGGGCTGAGCACACAGCCCTGTGGTGTGCCTTTCCATTGGCACTGTGATGTCAACAGATCCAGGCTGTGGATCAGCTTATCCGGGATCATCGTATTGAAAGTCAGGCTGAAATCAACAAAAAGCATCCTAAAAAGTGTTCAGCTGTTCAAGGTGGGTCAGGACTGAGTGCAGTGCTTTTCAGACTGCGTCCTCTGCTGAACGGTTCCCCCTGTATATGAAGACCAGTGGGATGAGGGCCTCGATGTGCTTCAGGACAAACCTCTCAAAGCACTTCATCGTTACTGGAGTCAGAGCGATGGGGCGGTAATCGCTGAGGCAGGAGTCAGCTGATCTTTTTGGTACAGGCACACTGATGGAGGATTTGAGGCAGACATGGACTGGGGCATGCTGCAGGGACAGGTTGAAGATGTCCAGAAAGACACCTGACAGTTGGTCAGCGCAGGACTTCAGAGTCCTGTCAGATACCTCATCTAGTCCTGCAGCTCTGCTGGTGTTAATCCTCCTCAGGTGGACCTCACTTGGTGAAGCTGCAGGACAAGAGGCTGGTGCAGCTTCTCCAGCTGGGGGACTGTACTTTGCCTGCTGAAATCCTGGGCCGTGCTAAATCTGACCTGCAGGCAGCATGTTGAGCTTTGAGCAGGGACCACATTCTGTCCTGCAGATCAGAGGTTTGCAGGCTGGGTTCAGCTGCACACAGGTGTGGTCTGACATGCCCAGGTGTGGAGCCGCTTCTGCCTCGAATGCTCCTGGGATGTTACAGTAAACCTGGTCCACAACACCATTGTCTCTTTTTGGGAAGTTTATGAATCTGGAAACTTTGGGGAGCGATCACAGCTTCACAGTAGCTGTGATATCAATCGTCTCACCCAACGCCCAGCAGGAATTCAATGCTCTGATTGTGTGATAAAACCTGAAAGCATTTTCGTGTATTCAGGTGAACCGAGGCGAAGCACTTCTTGTTCCGCTGCTCACAATGGTAACAAACTGAGTGAAGCTTGGCTGACACTCATCATGAACAAATAACTGCGTCATTCAGCGTCAGACCATCATTGATTTGTGCTGATAACTAACATTTCAGATGAGTTAACTCTCAGTCCATCGTAGAGGAGCTCGTCTCTGCATGGCTGTTTTAGAAAAGTCACTTGTGGTTTTCAGGAGAGATTTCACCAACCTCACAGAAACCTGGTTTCTAATAAACCTTATGAATGTTATTATTGAGATGATTAATCCTTACGCGGTTTATCAAACAGCGTGGAGTGATTCCCTCTGTCTTGAATTAGATGAGGCTGATTTTTAATCACATGCTGCTGAAAGGTGAGCGTCAAACAATTATGTTTTTGCAGGTTTGTTTTTTTCTGTGTGTTTGTTAAACATCTGATAGTAAAACTCAGAAAGTGATCAACTTCAGAGCCTATTAAAATACACTAAAGGGTGTAAAATGTACATAAAACATATACATCAAACCATAAACAAAGCTCAACTAAATGGCCTGAGTGAAGGGGAGCAGGAGGAATGATCTGCTCCAGTTATTACCCCACAAACTCATCCAATCGCAGGATTGATCCTTTATAACGTTTTTATAAATTGACCAAATCACTGATAAATCTTTGTTATTGAGCTAAAGTTTGGTGCTGCAGTAATCAGTCATCCCCATCGTTACTCCAAGCACTACACATCGTCAAGATCTGTGCATAAAACTTAGACATGGGTCTGATTACCAGCAGATGGTCACAGGATTTAGTAGCTAAAACCATTAAGATTCACAATAACAGACGTTCCCATGTGGAAGTTTTGACTCCTGGATAACATGTTTCCATTTAATAAATACGTACGTTAATTATCGTTCTTTAAGATGAATCTGAATTGGCGAAAAGTTGTTTTCAGCAGCTCTCTAACTCTGATTGCTACTTGCTCATGCAATAATGTGTCTTATAGATCACAAGGAGATCTACAACAGAAAAGAGAAGCAAAATTAAACACTAGCAGTACAGAGTTCATAAGTTCGTAGAGTAAATAACTGATGAACAGGAGTTCATGTGAAACCCAGTTTAAAGAGTTCACTGGTCTCAGGTTCAGGGGGACAGAGGTCCAGAGTCTGGAGGCCACAGCAGCAGATGCTCCGTCTCCTTTAAAGTCTTTAGCCTCAGGTTGGCGAGGCGGGTCAAACGGGCCTATGGCGTGTCACTGAGCATCAGCAGCGCTCCAAAGCAGCGCTTCGTAACGGGAGGTGCGAATTGAAACGAGCTGCTCAGGTCACAGGCCTGTTACGGACCGGACCGGAACCAAAACCACCAGCAGCCCACCAGGGACAGTACGCTAGGCCAGTTCATGTCTGCCTGGACCCGATCCCAGGAGGTTCTGTTCAGACCGGTGAAGAGAGAGCTGCAGAGTGAGGAGAACCAGTCCAGTCCAGGTCCTGATGGGCCCAAACAGTGTCTCCTAAGTTTTCAAATATTTTTCAAAATTTGACCAAAACAGAAATAACTCCAAGACTCTGGCATGAGAGGCTGTGGGTGAAACGGAGGCATGTTTACAGGATTCTTGGCCTTTGACTTTCTTTTTGGACATTTGGCTCAGGACAAACGCAGTTTAGACATTTATCCTGACTCTCAGAAACCCGTTTTATAGAAATCCTTAAAATTTTATCAGCCTTGAAATTTGGAGTTATTTTTATTCATCTGTTGTCTAAGAAAAATTGAGAATTTTATATTCTATTATTTTTATTATATTATGCATTTATTTCTGCTGTAGTCAGGAAACGTTTATAGGAATAAATCAGGTAAAACTCTTGATATGTTGCCTTTGTGTTTCTGACTGACTATTCTGGGTTTTACATCCTGACCAAGTGAGGTAGGAGCAGGAGCTGTTCAGTGATGACCCTTAACCCTTTAACGAGCAGGTTAACCACCTGGTACAGCACATTTAAGGCCCTTTATCTTACTAAAACATGCTCTAAATGTAACAAAAACCCACTAAAATAGAATGTTATATAGTTCTAGCAGAGAAACAGAAGATTAAAATCTTTCCTGCTGTCGGTGCAGGTGGAATGAGCCTGGAGCTCTGAGGGTTAAGGTGAGCGTGGACCAACCAGGAGAAAGAGTTCAAAGCAGAGAAAAGTACACAAACAACCTGAGAGCTCTGAGCAAATAGAAAGTAAAGGTATGTGCAATAAGTAGACGGGTGGAGGAGGTTCATCTGACCCCTGGAGTGGAGAGAATATACTCTGAATATATCGCAACATTTGGACATGTTGGCTATACGTCTGACACAGAACTGACATTTTACGATCCGACAGTCGACATACAGTAGTTGAGTGCTCCCTAATCTAAATGAACCATTCTGAGGAGTGTCCAGGCTGAGAAGAAAGGGCAATAGTTCTGTGAGACCTGAACCTGGAGGACGATAGCTTCATACTCGTTCTCTGACCCAACAGTCTGCAGCAGCTGCACCAGCAGACAGGGTGAGAACATACAACACAAATAAACCGTTACCCCTTTTTGGAAGCAGCTGAAAAGTTGTTTTTTTTACTGTGACCAACAAATAATGGGCATGGCTTATTGACCCAGAGAGGAACGATAATTTGTTAGCTATGAAAGCAGAGGGAAACAGAGAGTCATTTATTACCCGCAGCCCAGGAACACAGAGTTTCTTTGTTATTGTTGCAACACAATTAGCAGCTTCTGACATGCAATGGACACATTTCCCCTCCGGTTGCTGCTAATGGATGTTTAATATACAGACTGACCGGCAGTGATGGACAGGATGGGACAAGTCTGAACATGAAGCCAGACGTAGGAGACGACAGATCCTCAGTAAAGTCTGAATAATAAACCACATCTAGTGGGTTTTTATTTCTAACAGAGCCTGAGCCACTTCCCCTCACTAGTTCAGATTAGAAGGACCTCATAGACATTTACATCCAAACTGAAGTTTTGAATATTTGGTAGTTCAAAAGTAAAGATAAAAAGCTGAATATGTTCTTAAAATAATCAAAAACAATAAATCACTTTAAGGCTAAAATCCAGTTTCCCTAAATATTAAAAACAGGTCTAAGTTGAACAGAATAACTTATTAAAGCTGATGTCCTCTTCAGGGTCTCAAAAATAGAACAAAAACCTGAATAAAGAATGAAGTAGAACCAGGGTTCTTGTTCCTTCACTAAACTCTAATTCAAGCCCTTTTCACGTGACGTGTTTCAAAGATTTTCCAGCTCCTTTTAATAAAGATAATGATTTACACAGATGATCAAAATCAAAAACAACGTCTCATAAATGTTTAGGATCCAGTTTTATCTGGAAAAGCAGGCGTTTTCATCCATTTGTGACCTGCTGAAACGGACTCTGGACTCCATCAGAACCATTAAAACTACCTGATGAAGCTAGGACTCACCTGACCTGAGATAGGTCAGTTCACAACCAAACCCAAACATCAGATCAGAGGTGACTTGTGTCTCTAGTCTCTAAACCTTGAGAACACACTCCAGGTTGAACTCCAGCAGCAGGAGCCAGGAGAACAGGTGTTCTAGAGGCTGAGGAACTTAAAGAACAGGGTAATGTGAACAGACATGCCTGGCTCGGCTCGGGTTTGACTTCATTCTTCTCTCTATAATTGTGCAATTCCCAACGAAATAAAAATCTGAGTGAAAACAAAAAGCACGACAGGAGCTCGTTAGTGATGCTGACCTTAATGCTGGAGCACGGCGTCCTGGTTTTGCTGTAACGGGGGTCCATTTGTCCAGCTGGCGTCTTCAGAGGGTCTGGAGCTGCTTCTGCCCGCCGCGGGGCTGGAGGGGCTTTTAAAGCTGCCGCTGATGTCACTGGAGCTCGCGGCGCCACGCGCACAAGCTCTGAAGCTGAGGTAGGAACAGCCTCGCGCTCATAGAGGAGGAGTGTCACGCGCCAGCCGAGCGCGAGAACGTTCAGCGGAGCGCGAGCGTTCAGATAACCAATAACGTTCAACATATAGATTTTAATATTAAAGTAACCATCAATTAAGTCTAAAAACTTAAAGTTAGACATAAAATACTCTAATGTATCCACGTGCTTGAGTAGTGTGTACACATATACATACATATATACTCTACATACATTTATTTATATGCACTATATATAAAGTGTTTGTGTGTGTGGGTACATTTAAATACAGGTCCTTCTAATGAGCATATTGTGATAAAGTTGATTATTTTCTGTAATGTACTGATAAACATTAGACTTTCATATATTTTAGATTCATTACACACAGCTGAAGTAGTTCAAGCCCTTTTATTGTTTTAATATTGATGATTGTGGCGTACAGCTCATGAAAACCCTAAATTCCTATCTCAAAAAATGAGCATATGATGAAAAGGTCCTCAGTCTAAACGAGCTCTGAACCTAATCATCTGAATCAACTCATTCACTCTAAACACCTGCAAAAGATTCCTGAGGCTTTTAAAAACTCCCAGCCAGGTTCATTACTCAAAACCACAATCATGGGTCAGACTGCCGACCTGACTGCTGTCCAGAAGGACATCACTGACACCCTCAAGCAAGAGGGTAAGACACAGAAAGACATGTCTGAGGGAATAGGCTGTTCCCAGAGTGCTGTATCAAGGCAGCTCAGTGGGAAGTCTGTGGAAGGAAAAAGTGTGTCAGAAAACGCTGCACAGCGAGAAGAGGTGACCGGACCCTGAGGAAGATTGTGGAGAAGGACCGATTCCAGACCTTGGGGGACCTGCGGAAGCAGTGGACTGAGTCTGGCGTAGAAACATCCAGAGCCACCGTGCACAGGCGTGTACAGGAAATAGGCTACAGGTGCCGCATTCAGAGACGCAAGACCCAACGCTCTGGATGAGCTTAAGGCCGCTATCGAAGCATCCTGGGCCTCCAGAACACCTCAGCAGTGCCACAGGCTGATCGCCTCCATGCCACGCCGCATTGAAGCTACAGGATTCCCCACCAAGTACTGAGTGCAGAACTGAACATCATTATTTGAAGGTTGACTTTTTTTGTATTAAAAACACTTTTCTTTTATTGGTCAGATGAAATATGCTCATTTTTTGAGACAGGAATTTAAGGTTTTCATGAGCTGTACGCCAAAATCATCAATATTAAAACAATAAAAGGGCTTGAACTACTTCCGTTGTGTGTAATGAATCTAAAATATATGAAAGTCTAATGTTTATCAGTACATTACAGAAAATAATCAACTTTATCACAATATGCTAATGTTTGAGAAGGACCTGTATTTGAATAAAGTCTAAATTAAAAAGTTAAACCTAAAAACCTTTGATCCATGATAACACACAGGCATGCCCAACGTGTGGCCCCTTGTGGCCCTCAGAGTGGTTCAGTGTGACCCTCAGAGTGATTCAGTGTGACCCTCAGAGTGATTCAGTGTGACCCTCAGAGTGATTCAGTGTGACCCTCAGAGTGGTTCAGTGTGGCCCTCAGAGTGATTCAGTGTGGCCCTCAGAGTAGTTCAGTGTGGCCCTCAGAGTGGATCAGTGTGATCCTCAGACTGATTCAGTGTGACCCTCAGAGTGGTTCAGTGTGGCCCTCAGAGTGGTTCAGTGTGGCCCTCAGAGTGGTTCAGTGTGGCCCTCAGAGTGATTCAGTGTGGCCCTCAGAGTGATTCAGTGTGACCCTCAGAGTGGTTCAGTGTGACCCTCAGAGTGATTCAGTGTGACCCTCAGAGTGATTCAGTGTGGCCCTCAGAGTGATTCAGTGTGACCCTCGGAGTGATTCAGTGTGGCCCTCGGAGTG
>SSNR01000175.1:1222152-1240706 GCA_006937965.1 Callopanchax toddi
AAAAACTACATCTAATAAACTACTACAACATAAACTACATCTAATAAACTACTACAACATAAACTACATCTAATAAACTACATCTAATAAACTACTACAACATAAACTACATCTAATAAACTACTAAAACATAAACTACATCTAATAAACTACTACAACATAAACTACATCTAATAAACTACTACAACATAAACTACATCTAATAAACTACATCTAATAAACTACTACAACATAAACTACATCTAATAAACTACTACAACATAAACTACATCTAATAAACTACTACAACATAAACTACATCTAATAAACTACTACAACATAAACTACTACAACATAAACTACATCTAATAAACTACTACAACATAAACTACATCTAATAAACTACTACAACATAAACTACATCTAATAAACTACTACAACATAAACTACATCTAATAAACTACATCTAATAAACTACTACAACATAAACTACATCTAATAAACTACTACAACATAAACTACTACAACATAAACTACATCTAATAAACTACTACAACATAAACTACATCTAATAAACTACTACAACATAAACTACATCTAATAAACTACTACAACATAAACTACATCTAATAAACTACTACAACATAAACTACTACAACATAAACTACATCTAATAAACTACTACAACATAAACTACTCTAATAAACCACTACAACATAAACTACATCTAATAAACTACCACCACATAAACTACTACAACATAAACTACATCTAATAAACTACTACAACATAAACTACTACAACATAAACTACATCTAATAAACTACTACAACATAAACTACATCTAATAAACTACTACAACATAAACTACATCTAATAAATTACTACAACATAAACTACATCTAATAAACTACTACAACATAAACTACATCTAATAAACTACTACAACATAAACTACATCTAATAAACTACTACAACATAAACTACATCTAATAAACTACTACAACATAAACTACATCTAATAAACTACTACAACATAAACTACATCTAATAAACTACTACAACATAAACTACATCTAATAAACTACTACAACATAAACTACTACAACATAAACTACATCTAATAAACTACTACAACATAAACTACATCTAATAAACTACATCTAATAAACTACTACAACATAAACTACATCTAATAAACTACTACAACATAAACTACATCTAATAAACTACTACAACATAAACTACATCTAATAAACTACTACAACATAAACTACATCTAATAAACTACTACAACATAAACTACATCTAATAAACTACTACAACATAAACTACATCTAATAAACTACTACCAAGTGTCGGTAAACCTTTATAATCACCACGCAGGGACAAGTGTTTTACTTGGTGCGAACTGAACCAGAGAGGCTAAAAACACGTTTTAATCTGAGCCAGACAGTTACCCCGGGTTGTGCCTGTCATGTAGAGATAATGGCTTTCTGGACAAACATCCACTTCAGACCACTGAGAGGGTTTCATCAACCACAGAAAACAGGAGCGTTATTTTCATGTCCACATCTTACTGTTTTAATACCAAAACCTAATATTTTGTCATGTTAAAACTGATGAATTCTGTGAACTTAAGTCTTTTCTATGACGACTGAAAACAGGACAAGTCTAATTGTTGATTTTGTCGACATCTCCGCTGTTTGACGCATTTTAACGTAAAAATGAAAGATCTCTGAGAATTAAAATACTGGAATTGTACAATCTGAAACAGGAAAAGAACAAATGTGGGTTTTCCTCACATTTACATCCTCGGTAACATTTAAAGGGCTTAGATTGCTAAATATTTCCTGTCTGAAGACACACAGGTTCAAGAATGACAACAGAAACTTCTTCTAAATGGACCGACTGGTTCTTTATATTAGTGGCTCAGAGTCTACCGAACCTGCAGCTATCCAACAGACTGGTATAGAAAATATTTAGAATATTAATTTTTATGTGAAATTATAAATATTAAATCAACTCAAATATATACGTAGTAACAAACGGATAAGAACTGACATTTTCCAGCAATCTGGATGAACTTAGTCAATAAATAATTTCATATTTTACTTTAAATAGTCAAATGAATGCTTACGAAATGATGACACTACTAAAGGAAAGGTCTTCTTACTCAACGGTCCTGTGGTTGGGTTTGGGTTTTATGACTACAGCTGATGAGGAAACTGCAGACCAGAAGTGACTAAAAACTCAAAAGTGATGACACCGGTGTCTGAACAACGAAAACCGTTTCACTTACTTTTCCAAATAGGTCAAAATAAATGCATGGGTTCAAACTAAAGTACAAACAGATGCTTATCTTGCATTGCAGACATTATATTTAACAAACAGAAAACAGAGAGTCTCATTATATTTCAAGATCCCATTTAATTTGTGGATATGAATTTGGGAAACTGTTTACAACCTCATGCAGTGACCATAAAAACACACGACAAAGATGATAACGGTGTAGCAGTCTGATGAGACCAGGCCGGCGCTGCTGTGTGTTTTCACAGTGATAATTAGTGACATCGTTTGTCTTGTGAAGAGCTGTGTTCTGACGCAGAACAATCAAGCTTATAAAATCAAAGATGTGGGAACGCTGTGAGAGTGTAAACGATATGTTCAAGAAAGAATAAAGGTGGCATTCCAATAATGGCGGATATGAAACACAATCCTGGTTTACACATGAAGCTTTGTGGAGCTGAAACTGGAGCTGTGGGGTGTTTTTATCCACACGGCGGACATGAAAACCACCCAGGATGTCTCCGCTGAGAGTTGGCACAATTAAATCACAGGAAAGGAAAATGACCAGGAAAAAACACTGTACCGTGTGATACTACAACAAAAACACAGTCTGGTTTCTGAGTTAGTACCAACGAGTCTTCTGTGGTACCAAATCACTTCACAACTTATACCGTTTCTCTAATTATTGTAGAAAACATTTTTTAAAGTGTTCAGGAAAATGTTCGTAAAAGGCGATCGGTTGAAAAAGGACATCATTCCATCGTTGTGGTCCTCAGCTGAAGACAAGAAGATGCTTTGAAAGCAAATAAAACAGTATAAAATAATCTTTTTACTTTGCTATGCTGTAAAAAGGTAAAACAATAAATCTAAAAGAAAATGTACAAAATAAAAACCATTAGGCTAATGAATGTTTGCTCCTGCGTCTGATAAGGCACATCTTCATCTATGTGAGGAGCATCCACCCGGCTTGGTGGGGCCATTTCTCTCCTGATTGAAAATGCTTGTTTTTACACGTAGGCGCCCAAAGCAGCGTGAAACTCTGTGAGACACTGAACGAGCTGCTGGAACTTGGGCCTCTCTTCTGGGTCCAGGGCCCAGCAACAAGCCATCACTGCAAACCTGTCACAGAAACAAGTTTCAATTAACACAACAGCACTTCCTGTGATTGGTTAATGTGCTTATAATCAACTTTATTCTGAACCATCTGGTTGTTTTTAAATAAACAAGTAGAATAAAATGTGAACCAGTTATTATTAGTTAGCAATTTAAGTTTGTGTTGTGAACAACTGTCAGCTACTGTATGTGAAATTCGAGCTTAATATCCGTAAAACTGACCAAATATCGCCAGTTTTGTGTTTGCTGAGGTCAATTAGTGATGTCGCCATCTTGAATGAGATCAACTCTAAAGGTTCATCGGTTGTAAATTTAAATCCAGTTATTACTGAAAGAGTTTCAGAGACAGGGTTAATGCCAAAAATGTATACAAACATGCTGCACACTTAAAGGGACTATGAGGAATTTGGTTAACAATGTACCTTAAAGCCGGTTTTTTTTCATGCCTCTTAACAACGTTCTAACATAGTAAAGCTCCATGATAAATATTTTGTGGTGATTAAAAAAAGCTAATTAAATCAATAAGGCGTTCCCTTGCAGTTCTCTAAAAACCTCAGCCAATCATACATTTTGGACCGAAAGCAACTATTGGACAATCCGGCTGTCTGTCTCCTGAAGCTCCTCACTGCTTGGATCCTCCATTAATGCTGCTGGAGCATTTTAAAGCACAACATCCAGGAAGTGAGAGGAGGACTGATGGACACATATGCAAAGACAAAAATAATTGAGTCCATCTTTCTCTTTATCCTAGTGAGTGACAATAAAGATTATTTCTGTCTGATAGGAGTCAGACCTTTATTTAATGTTGCTACTAAAAGCTCTAATTTAACCACTAGCTGCTTTCAGTAATCATGTAATAAAACCCATTAAACCCGGGTATATGGCTACTGGATGTCTGCCCAGACCCAGTTCTCATCCATCAGTGAGGAGGTGGCGGCCTGGACGCAGGCTCACTATTGAGGAAACAGCCTGTAAATAACAATGGCGTGGTAGGAAATCGATGCCAGTGGGCAAAGGTTACTCCTAATTGTAGACAGTTGCAGGATGTTGATAAGCTTCATATCGAACAGCGCTGGCAGCAGCTGAACATTTCACTTCTATTTAGCTCTGCTGCTACATAAACAACGTTTCACTAGCAGCACGCTCCTTTTGTTGAAGGCCTGTAAGAACAAGCCAGGCTGCAGTCAAACATACACACGCGTCACCGCAGGTGTCTGCTAACTGATATCTGGGTGTTTGAGGTTTCTCAACCTGAGGACATTACACGTAAGGCTTGATGAAACTGAAGGTGACTAATTCCATCGTACAAAACATTCTGTGATATTAAATGGGCGTGCAAAAGCTTTTACTATAAAACAATGATGTCCAGAAAAAAGGCTAATGGATAAATCAATGTGTTAATCACACATTCATTCTTAGTTGATTCAGGGAAAAAAAACTATTGAACATTCTTGCCACCTACTTGAAAACGCTTCACTTTTAATCTGTGAAGTTTTCCCAGTTCAAGCCAAAAAGAACAGAGGAACAACTGTTTAACCTTTAGTGAGAGCTGGGCTTCCCTTCTGGACCTGTTACCTTTACTGTCCTTGGATAAGCAGGAGAAAATGGATGGACTGATGGATGGTAGCTCAAATCAAATCCCTTGTCCTTACTCCTGGGGTCATTAGGGTCTTTGATGTCCTGGTCCATGACTTTAGCTCACTGGCTGTCTTCTGCTCATGCAGGTCCAGGGTAGCATCCCCAGTAGGGAAGCCCAGACTGTTCTCTCTCCAGCCACCTCCACCAAGGTGTTTCCAGACCAGCCTGGGGATTTCAGCCCTCCAGGCTGTCCTGTGTTGGCTCAGGGGTCTCCTGCCAGCAGGAAACACCTCCCCAGGAAGGCATTTAGGAGGCATTCTGGCCAGATGCCCAAACCACCTCAACTGGCTCTTCTCATCATAGAGAACTAGTGGTTTTACTCCAGATGTCCACCAAGCTCTTCACTCCATCTCTAAGACTGAGCTCAGCCGCCCTGCAGAGGGGATTCAGTTTGTCCACTTGTATCCATGATCTCATTCTTTCAGTCATTACCCAAAGCTCATGACCATGGTGAGGAGGACTGGGTCACAGATCGAGACTGACTGGTACAGCCGTGCTTTCTTGCTCAGCTCCTTTTTCATCACAACAGACAGGTTCAGCATCCGCATTACAGCAAATGCTGCCCTGATCCATCGATCCATCGATCAAAAAGATTTAGAAACCTCCCGTTTTAGCATTAGCTCAAAATACATTTCCCAAACTGAGAATCAGGAAGTGAAAACGGTGAAAATATTTGAACACTTCTGGGTCTCAGACACAGTCTTTGGGACCTGTTAAAAGACCTTTAGAAAGTGAATTTTGCACAGTGGGACCTTTAAAACCAGTCGGCTCATCTCTAATAGCATCACCCTGACTTTAGGTCTAAAATTTTAAATACAAAGTAGGCAAGAAGTCACCCTCACAAACTGGTTAGAGACAGACATCAGACCAAAGCTGTTTTACATTGTAGACTGTAAACATGTCTACGGGTGCTGATCAGGTTTTTGTCGGTTTGTGGTTTGGCTCCAGGCCCAGAGAGCTAGGTGACATATCACATGTATGTACGGTCCACTCACAGTTCATCTGGGCAGTTGATCGGCTGTGCTATTCTGTAGCCGTCCTTCAGGTAAGCAGACATCTCAAACGGGTCGATGTCGACGTAGGGGGTCTGCCCCAAAGTCATGAGTTCCCACAGCGTCACTCCAAAGGCCCACTGTAAACACACAGCACATGATGATGAGGTCACTGCTTGGCAGTAAGTATTACAAACAGACAACACAGGCTTTTGGCTCTCACCTGTTTTCATTTACCAGGATAAACATGACCAACCATTTGTTGAATGAATTCAGTAAACCAGTGGTGCCCACTTTTCATATCAAAACCATCAACGATCAATGTGATGAAATGATGTCAAAAATGTTTTTGAAACATAAATCACTGTCACAAGCTTTTTGCATGAGTACAGACTGCAGTGTGACTGTTAGGAGTAGGAAGAGTGAGTTCAGGCTCTTCTGTTAGTGGAAGTCTGATGTTCAGCTGCAGAAAACAAAAAGAGCCTTTACTTTCAGGTGGGAAACTATTATAATCTCACAACACCAAAGCTAGTGTCTCACAGGGCTGCGATTGTTGCTAAGGAGTTTTGAAAACATTTGAGAGGATTTCCAAGTCCCTATGGCGAGCCTCAGGGCACTGCTCTTGAGTTCCAGAATGAACAAATCTGAAAAATTCACGTCTTTTCTCAAAATAGTCTTGTGCATCTGAAAACTTTCTATTGTTTAATTCCATTCCAGTAGGCCTGGGCGGCATTATGGTATACAGTCTGTGTTTTAAAATCAGAATCAGAAAAACTTTTATTGTCATTGAATGTAATTGGCAGACTAGGAACTTTTTTCGGCGATAAGGTGCAGCATACACACACAGAATAAAAAACACAAGTAGCAGCACAAAACAGTGCAACATGCTGTTAAAGTGACAGTTAATGAGTATGTTGCTAATTGTTCATGAGCCAAACGGCAGAGGGAAAGAAACAGTTTTTGTGAGGAGAGGTTCTTGTCCTGATGGACCGTAGCCTCCTGATGGACCGTAGCCTCCTGCCAGACGAAGTGGCTCCAACAGACCATGTCCAGGGTGAGAGGTGTCAGCTGCTCTCCGGCCTGCTCGCCCCGAGTCCTGGAGGCGTACAGGTCCTGGATTGATGGTAGGCTGCAGCCAATCACCTTCTCAGCAGAGCGCACAATGCGCTGCAGTCTCTGTCTATCCCTGGCGGTGGCCCCAGCGAACCACACAGTGATGGAGGAGGTGAGGATGGACTCAGTGATGGCCGTGTAGAACTGGACCATCATCTGGACCGGCAGTTTGGCTTTCCTCAGCTGCCTCAGGAAGTCCATCCTCTGCTGGGCTTTCCTGATGAGGGAGCTGATGGTCGGCTCCCAGGTCAGGTCCTGCGTGATGCAGGTTCCCAGGAAACGGAAGAATCCACGGAGGTGATGGGAGTGTCAGTGAAGGTGAGTGGGGGGGCAGGGGGGCCGTGACTCTCCTGAAATCCACTATCATCTCCACTGACTTCTGGGTGTTCAGCACCAGGTTGTTGCTGCTGCACCAGGACACCAGCCGGTCCACCTCCCTCCTGTAGGCAGACTCATCACCATCCGAGATGAGCCCGATGAGGGTGATGTCATCCGCAAACTTGATCAGTTTAACGGAGTCGTGGCTGGAGGTGCAGCAGTTTGTGTACAGGGAGAAGAGCAGGGGGGAAAGTACACAGCCCTGTGGTGATCCTGTGCTGATAGATTTGATCTACATGATCTTTATGAGTCAGCTGGTCGTCAATCACAACACCA
This sequence comes from Callopanchax toddi, assembly GCA_006937965.1. NCBI lineage: Eukaryota > Metazoa > Chordata > Actinopteri > Cyprinodontiformes > Nothobranchiidae > Callopanchax > Callopanchax toddi. The sequence continues at coordinate 1,229,931 of SSNR01000175.1, forward strand.
GCATGTTGAGCTACTTATGATGGAGCCAGAGATATGGAGTCAGTCTGGATGGAGGTGTTGTGTTGAATGGTTGGTTTGGCTGAGATGACAAGCAGTTCAGTTTTAGAGGTTGAGTTGAGATGATGGGCTTTCATCCATCTCCGTATGTCAGAGAAATTGGTGCTGAGACTGTGTGGTCATCAGGTGGGAACGACCAGGTAGTCCTTGAAGGGATATCTGGGTCATTTTGAAGTCGGGTTTTATTAGTAATTTATGTACAGTAGGAGCCGTACCCACCAGTAACATCACTCAAAGCAAGTGCAGTCTCTAGAAAATGGAAAAGAGGAAGTGATTTATGGCCTCTTACCCAAGGATACTTTGACACATGGCTTGGGTCTTGGGATTGAACCCTGATCGATGGTCATCCTCCTTTTTCCTAAGCCATTGTTACCCGAGAATAAAAAGTAGTCATCTGTACGGAGCGATACTATTACTAATAGTCAGATTTGGATAGGCGCTGCTGCCAAATATGACAAATTAGAGGCAAATTTTCAGGTGTTTAAAACAAGCCTTGCTCGTAAAAATGCAATCGTACCTGTTTGTAGACCTCTACAATTTATAATGTTTAGTTTATGGTGTTTAAACTGTTGAAGCTAGTACAGTAGAAGAGTTATTTGGACATTGTTCAGTTGAGGTGACTGTGAACACTTTAAATGTCGTACGAACCAATTCTGTGCACGTTGTCTCCTAATTTTTTGACTCTTGATCTTCAGACTACTTACAGCAGACGCTGACCCTGAACGTGTCATCTGAATTTCTACAGCCATGCTGATATTTCTCTAAAATGATGCCATGACATGATAGACGACACAGAACGCATCATAATACTAGAAAGTTGTGTTACAAGTTGTAAGGTAGTTAAAGAGGTCCTGGAAGCAGAGAGAAAAAAGAAGGGAGGGTGTGTGAGAGGAAAGACTCGCCCTGCAGTAACTCACCCTGCTTCCACATCAGTGCCCAGGCCACTGCAAACATTTCAAAACATTAGAAGATGTAAACACACTAGCTGAGCTCTCTCATCATATCTAATAAGGAATCTGATGTGTGCTAACCACACACATCACGGTATGGAGTATTTATGTGTGTAATGGTGACGCACGGGGACTTGTATGGACTTTCCCTGAAGCTCAGCTGTTTGTTAACGGTTAGAGCCACAGAGCAGAATGACCATAAGAGGAATGATGAGGGGTGGAGTGGAGTGGAGTGGAGGGCATGTCTGGCTGGAACCGGAGTCTCTAAGGATCTGTTAGGCTTCATGAAATTCTGTGCCGCACCCACTCTGCTATCTTTGGACAGGAAAGAGGGGAGAACCAGTAACACATGATGCCCCACAATGCACCTCGCTTTCCTTTGAAGCCATGACCAACTAACTTAAAATGTTTTGAGGACAATTAGCATCATTTCCTGTATTAGCTTCTCAGTCTTCATGAAAAAGAAATTCTCCTGATGGAGAGGAAATGCTACACATGCTGCTGTATTTCTCACCACATCGCTTGCACTGGAAAAGTCATTGTTGAGCAAACTTTCCAGGGCCATCCATCGGACAGGACGGTTCTCGTTGTCCCCCAGACAGTGGTAATCCATCGGAAACAGGTCTCGAGCCAGGGCATTGTCTGTAATCTTCACCTGCAGGTTGTCGTCAATGCTGTCAGTAGGGGGACAGGGTAACGAGAAGGAGGGCTCGTTATTCAGCAGCCACATACCAAACTAAACCACCTGGAAGCTACAGGGGAGAGGTGAGGACACACTTACACGCAGTTCCGAGCAGCAAGGTCTTTGTGGATGACCTCCCTGCGAGCCAGGTAGCTCATTCCGCACGCAATCTGGATGGCCATGTAGACCAGGTCCTGCTGAGAGATCGCCTGGGAGGAAATGGGAGCAAAAGAGTCCAAATGAGTGAGACAGGAAAGCAATAAAAAAAAGGGAGCGTGGAGGCCAGCTAATGTGACTTTAATGTGGTGAAACGTCTCGTCTATATCAAACTTCTAGTTTTTTAATTAGGTCAAAGATGAGAGTATCAGTCTGTAAATAAAACAGAGCTGAAAAATCTGTTCAAACCAACAGGAACTGTCTGAAAACACTACTACTTTAAAAGTGTCCTTACATAATTACAACATTCTAAAACCATTAAAATAACAGAAAAGGCGTTTCAGTTAGTTTAGTCAAATCTGTCGGTTCGACGGTCCTGCAGCTTTTACAGGTTACTTGAACTGAAATTTTAAATCTAAAGTTCAAAGTAGGTTTTTTAAGCAATAAGATGAAATTTTTAAACTATTTCTTTCTTAGTTTCTTCATCTGGTTTGGTTAGATGATAACAAAATGTAGGCACTCTGTAGGATTCTGTCTTCTTTCCAACTAGGATGCAAATAGCTAGTGGTAGACAGACAGTTTGGTTTTTGATTCTGTGTAAAAGTTACTAATAATCAGGTCAGAATTATTAGCCCCTCTGATGAGATCACACAAAACTCTCATTGTTTTCATGTAAATGATCATAATAAAAACTTTAAACTTGTGTTTGTCCAAAAGATAAAATCTCCTCAAAGTTTGATCAGCGCTGAATGGTAACAAGACAACTAAAAAAGCCCTCCTGAGCTTTCTTTACTTCCAAGACAAATCTTACTTATTGATTATCTTTAAAGCCACACCTGAACATGCAATATACTTACACACCTGAGTAAGAAACCAGCTATCAGCAGGGGTGCACATAACTGGTGCACCAGTGCACATGCACAACAACTATCATGCGTGTATACCAGATCCCTCTGCCTGAATGCTCCTTTAAGCCTGGGTCCTTCAGTTAGCGTCACTCCGCGGTAGGGCTGCATCTTTGGCAAGTCTAGTCTCTCCTGAAGTGCAGCGCCGTTGAACGCAGCTTACAAAATCACGCGATAGTCACAATATCTGGCAGGAACTGAGAACAAGATGTATGAAGCGCATGTTTTGGTCTGTATTTAATTCTTCAACAACAGGTCAGTGAGCTATATATTGGAATAGTCTGTTTCTAAAAGCTCAATTACATAAATATTCCACAATGAAACGCTCCTCGTCCATGTACTGGTGGCTGTTGATGTTTGCCGTACTAGTAGTAGGTCAGCGTATTGTTGTAATTTCTGCATCATAAAGAACTCCACAATGTCGTGACACACGGGTCTCAGCCGCTCATCGGTGCAGAAATAGAACTGTCGTGTATCTTTAGCGCCGTGGTGTGGACCGGCGCATCTGGGACGCGACGGTCCTCGAGGGACAACTCTAATTGACTACAATGGTTTCTATTCAAAATCGTGCCCCCTCTCAATCCCACTGAGAATCTGCTTAAGGTCAAAGTTCATGCTCAAAGACCACGCATTCTAGATGAGCTGGACCGCTTTGCCATGGAAGAACGGGCTCGTAGAGCTCAAGAGATGTGTGCTAACCTTGTGAGGAACTACAGGGAGAGGCTGCTGTCAGTTGTAAGACAAAGAGGCCACACATCTGATCTACTGATTAAAAGTCAGGAGGACTAATAATTCTGGCCTGGTCTTTTTTTTTAGTTTTCTTTTTACCTTTCAGCACATCAATAAAACATACTGATCAAACTTTGTGGAGATTTTGTCTTTGTTCTTTTGGTCTGAACAGTTTTTACTGTGGTCAGTTCCACTGAAATATCCAGAGTTTTGTGGGACTTCTCTGCTGCCCGTCTTGGCCAGGACACTCTTGTAAATGAGATTTTAATCTCAAGAGTCTTCCTATGGTTAAATAAAGGTTAAAAAATAAAATAAAATAAATAAAAAAACCAATCGGGGTTAATAACACATGCTGTTCTGGTGCTCACGAGGACCAAGAATAATACGTGCATACCACTTCCTTTTGCCTTTATGCTCCTTTGCATACCAGTATACCGTCTATAGCAGGAATACTCACGACTTCTAGCTGTAATACTTTCACTACTTCACGTTGCTATTTCAGTATAGTATCTTCTGCGCAGCTCGTTATTTAAGGGATACTCCACCAGAAAGTGATTTTTTGTCTATTTCATATTCCCCATAATTAGATAAGTGTTCAAAAACTATTGGTAACCAGCCCAGCTGTTATCCTGATCCGGCAGTACTCCTTTAGCTTTAGCTTAGCAGAAAACACTGTAAGTGAATGGTAACAACTAGCATTGTGAGAAAAAGTCCTTAAAACTCACTCAGTAGTGAAACAAACTCTGCCTAGTGAGTGACCTCAATATTCATATTGACTGTAAGTGAAAATAAAAAAGTAACACGAAGCAATTACAGGTACTATTTTAGACTGGGGACTACTTTATGACAAAGAGCAGCTGTAAGCCTCCGCTGAAAGGTGCAAGGACATGACGCAGCGTCTCCAAAGACGCCTCTATCTGTAAATACAAATACTGGCTACTAGGCTAAACCCGGTGAAGTGTTTTGAAGATAATCTCAGTGCAGCTCGCGCCTTTGTGTTACTTTTCTTTGTCTTTTGAGGTTTGCAGGCAACACGTGGAAACGCGTTTAGAGAAGTAGGTGTCTGGGGCCGCTGCATCATGTCCTTGTGCCTTTCAGCACAAAACGAATTGGTTTTGCCTACTCATCTAACTATGGGGAATATGGCAATAGACCAAAAAGATCCCTTTTTTGTGGAGTATACCTTAATATTAACGAACTGAAGTCTGAGCTGAGATGCTCCTTTTAAGTTTCTCTTCACTATAACGACTTGTTTGTGACAGTGGGAGCAATTTTTTGTCACGGTTTTGGAAAAAATGGGTCAAAGATGATAAATATTCAGTTACCGCAACTTCACATTAGTTATTTATTTACCTGGCAGTTTATGGTTATTTACAACTGTAAATATTAGCAGCAAAATGTTGCACTTCTGGTGCAGCCATGGGTTAAGAACGGCAGGAATTTGTTGATATTTCAGCTGAAATAACCAAACTGGCAGCTGTTTGTAAAGAAACAAATATCAAAGATGATCAAAAATCTCAAAACAAGATACTGAACTGTCTGAGACAAAATCATCAGCAGAGTCAACGGTAAAATAGCAGCATAAAAGCACAAAAACATTCAACCTAAAGTAAAAATATACACATATAAAAAAACTGCATCTGTTATAAGACGGCTAAGATTGATGCTTTTAGACTAGCCATTAGCTCATCAGTCCTAAAGGATGTAAACACTTTCTCTGAACAAAGGTCAATCAGGAAGCTAGCTACAATGAGTATATTAGTAATTAACTATTACATAGTAACACACTAGGAAATGTCTGAAATATCCCTTTAAAAACACTGCAGGACACAGAGACTGATATCTGGTCCGGTACGATGCAGAAAGCCCCGACCTCAAAGAATTCAGCAGCTTAGCTGCTTTGAGGTGGGAAGTGCTGAGACAATAAGCTGACCAGCAGGTGTGTCACTGACAAGACCCCACACTGTTCACAATGTCCCTAAACATCCTCCGTAGCTGAGAAGACAACAATGCAAATGAACTCATAAAATGCCAGAACCATATAATGTGTGATTTATACATTTCTTATCTAATCTCGCCTCCTTCCACTTATCCGGGGGTGCAGCACCCCAGTAGGGAATCCCAGACGTCCACCTCCACTAGCTAGCTCCTCCACGGGGACCTCAAGGCGTTCCCAGGACGGATTATCGAACCTAATTCAGATAATGTTTTATTTGGCTCACACACACGCGTTTTTTGTTTTCATTATTATGTCTTGCAAATAAAACCAAAACAGGCTGCACTCAACTACAAGTTGTTAGGAAAACAGTGAACGAACAGCTAAACGAAGCTGAGAAACATGTAGCTGGTGTCATTTAAAAATCATTGTAACGCTTTGTTGTCAGGTGAAAAAAGCACAGAGTGAGAGAAAAATAAATAAACACTCCACGTTCCCCCTCTTACAGCTGTGCTGTCAGTTGCACCAGATTTACTGCTCCACGCTGACATAAACAGAACAACTTAATGACTCTTTGTCTCCCACAGCTGCCAGGCTGAAACTGGAGAGAAGGAAGGAGCTGACATGTTGCCTGAAACTTTACAAAGGGGTTTTGATTAATGCAAACAGAAGGCAAGCTTCATCTTGTAATCGTGAAATGTTTGTAAAATCAGTATGTTGGAGCTGAGAGGTTGGATCTGTGCTGCGTCTAAGCCAAGTAGATCAAAGACTCCCCAGGTTAACCTGCACAAAAGCCTGATTGTTTTTACACAGCGAGCAGAAAGCTTTGCCCTAAGCGCTGGCTCTATGGCTATATAAACAGTCTGATGATAACACAGTGAACAGCAGTTACTGCTTTGAGATAATTGCTGCTAACACTTCATGCTTGAAACTTGGACGGAATGAGGAGTCTCTTCTAATTATGGAAAAGGATTTTAAAAGCAAGCGTATAATAGCTTAATCTTTATTCCTTAAGTAGCTGACAGCTGCAGCTAGTGAACTCCGACTGTAAGCCTCACCTGAGGGTTGTTAGCTTCAGCTAGCTTGCACTGGCGCAGGAAGAGTTTTAGATTCCCCCAGGCCATGAAGGGCAAGAGCACCATGGGTTTCTCTCCGTCTTCTGTACACACATGACTTATGGGCAGCAGATTTCTAAAGGCAGCAGGAAGGGAAACAAACAATTAATACAGCATCACATTTACTGTCCAAGAGCTGCAAATGTGTGGAAATCAGCTGCACGAAACCTGGATTCTAAGAAAAACAAGAGGGTATCCAAAGCATACAAGAATCTCAATGTGCTAACAGCCAAAACAAGAAAGTGCACACAGTGAAGAAGCAAAGCTAAAGAATACTGTACAGGGCTCCAGACTCAGTGGTTGCATTGGTGAGACTAACAAAACAAAAGTGAGGTGCACCCAAATTTTCAAGCACATTGCAGTTTTTTTAGGTTCCCTTTAAAACAAAATGTGTCCATAAAGGTAATATCAACTTTTAAATGGTTAATGAACATTCAAGTAAAGTTCTTTATTTGAAGCAGGATTGTGAAAGTCGGGTAAACTACTGAGAAGTACTTCAATCAGCTGAAAGTTAAAAACATTTTAAGAAAAGTTCAAATGTTTTAACTTCATGTTTCTCCTGAACGTCTCAACATGAACATTTCATGGCTAAATGTCTGATGGACGATCCTCCAATGTGGACACCTGTCCCTCAGATGGACTCCTCCTGTAGTTTGGTCTCCAGACCTTTGGCCTTGGCTAGATGTTTAATATTGTGGGTAAATATTACAAACAATGCTAATAAAAATACATGACCTTCAGGAAATCTAAAAAAAAACAAACAGTAAATAGTTCTAATTTAAAAGGAACTGAAGTCTTTAAAAACCAGATTTAGAACCAAAGAGAAGGAATTGAGTATTTCTGTAAACTATGTAAAAATTATGAAAATAAAAGGTCATTAAATATATTTTTTAAATGTTTTAAATCAAGGGTATGAGGTAATTAAGACGATGTAAATTAGGATGGCGTCTATGAATGAGTTAAAGTCAGGAATGTGATGGATGTTCTTTTGTAAAAAATGAGAAATGTCATCTCTCTGCTGCTTTGGCTGCAGTCCAGAGCCCTGCTTGAGACCAGTTTTGATCGACTACTTAAAAGGAAAACACATATTGTATTTTTAGGAAAAACAGTGTTATAATTGACAGATGTAACAAGCTCCAGAACAATATGCAGCTGTTATGTTGTCATCAGAAAATGTCTGAGCTACAGCAGCGTGTGGTGTTCTCACACAAACACTAGAAAACAACCACCGGATGTAAACATGACATTTACTCCTTTGTTATAAACACTTCAGTCATTTCACCCCCAGAAGTTTCACTTACACATCTTTGACCTGTGAATGCAAACAATCACAGGCGTATTTGACTCAAGAGTGAATTCTGCATGAAGCCTGTAAACAAGCTGACATGTTACTGACCTGGAGCCTGTAAACCACAAGACAACTGGTAACACTGAGACAAACAAATACATGCATGTGATGTCCTTGAAGGAATGCATCAAACCTGCTGCCATTCATGCTAGAGCTTTACTTTAATATCAGCCACTACTAGCCCAATATCTATCAAATTATGAACAATATCCACAAGGGAGTTTCCAAAAGTGCCTAGAAACATTACGGCCCTGGAATTTTGAACATCAGAGAAGTCACAGTGATTGCATGTGTCTCAAATCCTTTTCATCCGCTTCTCAATAAGGTCTCTAGCTCCAACAGTGAGAGAAACATGACAGAAATATGGGAACAGTTGGTAATAAATTGTAAAAAAAGTAGTGTAATAATTAAGGCTACCTTCACACTGCAGAAATCCAACTTCTTTACCCACATGTGACCTAATCCAGATGTTTTATGGCAGTCTGAACAGCACAAATCATTTTACTTTAAAACCAACCCAAGTGTGATCAATCGAAAGATTTTCAAAGTGAGTTCCATCAGAAGTGTCCTCTCACATTTCATCCTACAACCAGTGCACAACGCTGCATTGGAGGAGGCAGGAAACGGCATGATCACACACTGAGGTGTGTAGCCTCCAGATTTACATCTGTAAGCACGGCGTGCTGCGTGTGACGTCACCTCCTCCTCCTCTGTGCATACAGGTCACTTCAGGGCCTGTTCACACCATAGTCTGATGATGGTTGCATTTTAATTATAATGCAGAAAAGACACAGGAAGTAGTCCTCTGACTGGAGCAATACTCATGGATCAGGACATTGCTGCAGTGACGGTAACCTGGTCTAGAACTACAGGAAACATCCGAGTCTGGAACTGAAAACCATGATCTCTGTACACCAAGTTCCATTTTTATGCTGCATGAAAACTTATTTCATGCAAATTAATAATCTAAAATCAGACAGTGTAAATGTTTCTGGATACTTCTTTCAATCAGGTGTCCTTATGATGAAAATGAGTGGGAAAACTTGAAAAATTAGCAGCAGATCAAATCTTTCTTTCCCCAGCCGTAGCTGGGTGAGGTGTTAGGTCTAGGTCTGCAGTGTGAACCAACTGTCAGACACGTTGTGACTAAACTGCAGCAAGAACATTTGGACGATTGTTGCAATTTGTTTGTGGTTACTTCCTGTGCTCAAGTTGACCTAAAGCTTGTTGCACTCTGACTTCATCTGTGAAGTCATTTAGCTCTGACTTAATTCTCAGAAACTAACAAACCAAACTTTACCACAATGTTCGTCAAATTACTGTCATTAAGTGCTTTCTGTTAATTAGACCTGCCATCTTGATTTGACCCCAAAAGTTGTACATGTTCATCCAATAAACACACACACACACACACACACACACACACACACACACACACACACACACACACTGCTGCCTTTCGAATGTCAGTGGTGGTTAAGAACAAACGGACAAACGGACTGCCTGGGGCCTGGAGTGGAGCGGGCCGTCTGGTCGGGGTCTGCGGTGGGGGGCTGCTCGGCTGCGGCGGGGTGCGCGGTGGTCTGCTTATCCCCACTTCAGTAAGGGAGGGACCATCTTCTGGATCTCAGGGCCGGCTACACCCTTAGGGCGCTGGTCCCTGGTCCTGAACATAGAGTGTGCGTGGGGAGCGAGAGTGGGTGTACAGCGTCTATTGTGTGTCTTGGTATGTTTGCAGGAATGTGTGTGTGCACGCATGAGGGAGGGAGCGTGATTGTGTCTGTGTGTGACTGTTTTTCTGTCAGGTTTCGTCCCCCCCCCCCTCTCTTTCTGTGACATGCTAGACCCTCCTCGGCAGAGACTATCCTCCCTGGCTGCGCCTCGGCATTGGTGGTGCCTTTCTCCAGTGGCGTGCTGGGGTGTCTCGGGGTCTGGGGCTGGGTGCTGGGGGCGTCTGCCTGCTCTTCTTCCTGTGGCTGCCTGGTGGGATCTGGGCCCCCGGGGGTGGTCGGGCCTCTGCTGGGGCTGGTTCGCTCCTGGGTCTCGGGTCTCTGGTTCCGGCTAGATCTACCCTGGATGGCCGGCTGCAGGCGGTGCCTGTGAGCTCCTAGCCGCGACCCCCCAGGGGCTCTAGCGCGGCGACTGCCGGGGGGCCCACGTGGGGTGAGCCTCTGCGCCCTCTGGGGGAGAGTTTAGCGACTGCCCTGATGGCGGTCTCCCTGGGGTGTCCGTGCCCTGGGTGGCCTCTGGACGTCTGGGGCCTGGACCTCCTCCGCGTCCTCCATGGGCCTTGGGGGCGGGTCTGTGGCTCCTCGAACTTATTATTGAATGTTTCAATAGAGAAACCTTACATAAACAAGCGCGCATATATACACAGGTGATCACAAGGTGCTCACATAAAGACGGACTCAGGTGTTTTCAGACACATTGACTGGGGCTGTGGTTGACACTGAACTCTCTTGAACTGGTGTATACGTATACATTTGAAGAATATCACAACTGTTGTGTATTCATATGCTGTTTGTTGCTGTTGTATCTTTTCTCCCTGTTTTGTTTGTTTGTGCTTTATTTACAGGTCTAGAAGTGGACTCTTCACGTCTCTTGTTCTCTTCTTTTTCTGTTTACTTTCTCCCCCATCCCTCTTTCTGTACCCTTCCCTTCACTTTCAGGCTCCGTGTCCAATCAACCATAACAATATTCTAATAAAGATTTTGGGGGTTATATTTAAACAAAAATCAGGAGGAGTTTTATAGCAGTGGCTGTAACCTCTCACCTGAAACAGCAACACTGTTGGGCTTGTTTTTGGCACTCAGACATTATTCTGTTTGCTCCACAGCCGGACAGGACACGGGGTTAAAAAAAAAAAAAAAAAAAAAAAAAAAAAAAAAAAAAAAAAAA
>SSNR01000175.1:1240716-1338216 GCA_006937965.1 Callopanchax toddi
AAAAAAAAAAAAAAAAAAAAAAAAAAAAAAAAAGAACAAACGGACAAGCAAACAAAAAATAAGTTTAATAAAAAAAAGCAGAGAAAAAACTCTGATGTGACCAGAGTTAAATGACTCAGCTCTGAAAAACAAAGCTTAGGAGTTGTTCTGAGAAAGTTGCAGCAATTTAACACAGATGATGAATCTCTCTCTTCACCAACACTTTACCCTTTATAGTGCTGCTGTGCAACACCTGTACCGTATCCTCACTCTGGTCATCAGTCACACAAAGCTAAAACATGCTTTTTGTTTTTTCCACAGTCGGTAAATAAAGATGAACTTCCTGAGATCCAAGCTTTTGTTTAGCGTATACACAAGGGGTGCCCACACTTTTCACCTCGCGAGCTAATTTAATATTGAGCAGGTCCATGCGGTCTATACACTTTGATCTACCCACCAGGTCGGGGGTGGTGTGCCTGTTGGCGCTTTAGCGTGTGCCCGCCACCACACAGGCGCTCGTTTGTGGTGCATCTAACAGAGGTTTGGTGTGACTGCTGTTGTTGTACCTCGTTTCGTGGGGGAGTGTGTGTGTGTGTGTGTGTTGTTGGGGGGGGGTTGGCATGCTGTCCCGTGATCAACCAGTCGATAGCAATCCCCTGGTACACACCATAATTTCTTCAAGCTAGTTGGGATCGATAGGACCTCATAAACATAAAAATAAACATTATTTTGAACAAACATAATTTCCAGACTTTGTAAAATAGATGCTAATATAATTTCCCCTAATTAAATTAGAAATTTAAATTGTAAACAATTAAAATGAAAACATTTCCCTGAGTAATATGAACAGTCTAAGATGAACAGAAGAAAATACACAAGACGCCACAGGAGGTCAAATAAGAAGTCTCCTCCACAAATTTTACAACAGTATATCCTCCCCTTTGCACTGCACCTCCAACAAAATTATAACCAAACATGATTTTGGATGAACATTAAATGAAAGCAGTCTGATCAGTGGTTTGATTCAAAGCTTTAAACCATAGACTTCTGAAAACTGTAACTCATGTTCAAGTAAACAGAAAAAAGGTCAACAGTAGAGCTGCATGATATATTGAAAAATGATTGTCATTTTGATAGCATGTGTCATAAAACACAGTGGAAACCGTTTCCATTCATGCTCTACGTCAGCTCTTTATTAGCTCATATGTTGTGTCCATCACACACAAGCCTGAAATATTTGACCAGTCCAATGTAGCCCTTAAAATATTTGGCCAATCAAAGGGATTAGTTTACATTAGATGGCCGCTCTCCCAGTACACGCTGCTGGATAGCAAACAGTTAGCTTAGCATCTCAATGGCTGAGAGGAAGACCAGGAGGAAAACGCTGGTCATGAAGACCTCGTGGTTAAAACTAAAATACGTCTCTCATCTGAAGATATTTTGGTTACAAGAGAGACGACGTTCTACAAACACAGGTTCTCTTAAAGACATGCCGAACAGTTGTAACAACCCAAGTATGGCAAGCCAAAATCACTACAAAACTTCACTTTTTCAACCCGTCTGGATAACAAAATGGCAAAACAAAACCGCAGTTAAATGAGTCAGAACGCCGTAGAAGACGGCTAAAACTTCCCCCGAACGCCATAGTTACGCCAGCCAGAGCCAGTTTGAATGTGTCATTTTGAGCTGCCTTGTTTTTTATACCGCTTACAGAACGAGCGCCTGACAGCTGAGTGGCATCAAAAGTGGCGTTCAAGGTCCAGAAAAAAGCTGTGTTTTATGCCGCTCAAAAGGACATGTTCAACCCTGACTTCACTTCTGGGTTTTTTGCCATTTCTTAACCAGACAGGCTGTAAACTTGATGTTTTGTGGTAAATGTGGTTTGCCGTCTAATAAGGAACAACTAATCTTGTAACTGCATCATGAGTATTTGTTTATCACGTGTGATTTTGTCACTGAAACATAAAGCTCCGTCATCTCTCAGCACAGGTTTTCTAATATGATGCAGCTCTAGTCAACATCCTAATGTTCTCCAGGCCTAGCTGAACGTGTAACAGGGTACCAGCTGGTACTGGGAGTTTGTTATGCAACAGTGACTGCTCTGATACACAAGTCAACATGTCTTTTAGTAATTCCAGGCTTTTTTTTTTACCTTTACAAATTTGGGAAAAGCAAAGAAAAAAAAGACTAAAACATTATTTTTAAGTACTTCGTCTTACCTATGATGAAGTCCTCTAAGTTTGCAACTTTCAGTCAGCATCATGGTCACCTGCACCTCAGAGGCGTGATCTGTAGAGGTTATCAGAAGCAGGTCAGGTTAAAAATACTGACTGGTGTGAGCAGTGATAGATGGAAAAACAAGGATGCATTTACTTTCCAGTTACACATGGTTTTGGTTTCGTAAACAACTACTCTGCCAGCAGGCATCTGTAGTGGAAACGTCACATGGAAACTACACTGTCCTGGTTTTTAATCTGTGTATGCAGCTTTGCCATCGTCTGGTATTTCTGGAAATTAAGTATTGTTTGCCTCCCAGGAGGCATACGAGAAGGAAGCAAAGATTTGAACAAAGCCATAACTGGCACAAGGAAATCGTTCACAGTGTGGTATCCACCCCGCTCTGAGTAAACAACGAGAGAACAGAGGGGTCAAAAGGCAACTGGCAGAGAAAGCCGACACATGCCAAGAACAAAGAAATTAACTGCTCAACACATGCAAACCTGCAGTGTGAAAAAAGAAAATATTTGAAGAATTTTGAAGGATGCTAATGCAGCTACTGCTTAAATTCCAACATTAACTTTATATCAAGCTATCCTGAGACCAAACACCTGCATTCTGCAATGAAAATAAATGAATGAATAAAAAATGCTAAGAGAACCAAGAACAGAAGAAACGTTAAAGCTGTTGCAAGTGGCTCATTAAGGTAACCGCGGTAACCAACGGTGGCCTTTTGGGTCCAAAATCCAGTTTCCATCTATGGGGAAAATTCTTGCAGGATTTGGAAATATTGTCCAAGTTGTATGACATCACTACAGACTGAACCGTACGTTGTTCATGGTAGCATCGACCAAGATGGCGGTGGGGCGCCATCCTCCCGTTTTATTTCACTTCCTTTGCTGACATAGTGTTTCTGCTACTCTGAGATATGATCGTCAAGCCGTATTACATCTTGGACATTCTGATGTCTGTTTGGAAGTGGAAATCTGATGATGAACCCTCCAGTCTTTCTGACTGACTGCCAGCATTCCTGCATCGCACATCCGTTAAAAAGAGGTGGCATGCTGGTGCAGATCACGGCCACTCTAAGGTCTTTTGTACCGGTAACTAATGTTCATCCTGTTGGAGCCATCACTCCTCTCTCCACTGGATTTGACCTTTTGTCCCTGGACTGGCTGCATACCTAACTCACCTGATGGTGATGGCTCCTCCTGTTCGCTGGACCGGCAGCTCCGACGCTGCATGGAGCTCTGAAACCTTTTACCCTGAGTCCAGTCTTTTCAGCGGCTAAAGAGGGCGTGATTATCCATTCGGCTCTTATTAATGCTAAATCTTTAGTAAACAAAACTTTAGCTCTGAATGTGTTTTCGTCATTGCAGGAGCTGGACCTGATGCGTCTCACGGAGACCTGGGTCCAGGCTGGTGACTTCATCCTCTTCTCTGAACCTCTTCCTCCACACTTTGGTTTCATCAGCTCTCCTCAGACTGCAAAAAGCAGTCATCGCTCTGGTGTTTTGATCTAGAGTCAGTGGCATCGTCTAGCAAACCACTTTTCCAGCTTTGAGGTCCGCAGCGCTGGAATGTCTCATCCTGAGTGCTGACAACAGGTACCAGCCAGGTGTTCATGGGGTCCAGCACACGTAGAGGAGAAGAGGCACGAGGCACCGACCCAAACTCCTTCAGAGAGGCTGGAGAAAACCGCCTCAGATGACCTCGGTGTTTTCCACAGCAATGAGTGCACTTTTGGCAAAGACGTGGAGTCCATACACAGTACAGGTGTGCAGGAATCCTCCTCAAATGAAACGGGGGTAAAGTTCTGTGTACAGTGGAGTCCAACTTTGACAGATTGTTTCCAGAATAATGAAGATCAAGCAACGTTTGGAGACTGTACATCACTAGAGAGACGCCATTTTTGGTGACTTTCAGCACAAGCAATAAAATCAAGCAAATCATTGGCAGTGACATAATCATAGGTTTTATTTTATTGGATGTCCTTTTTGACCATATATTGAAATTCGACAAGCAGAGCAACAAACAACAATAACACATTGGTTTTAATTCCTATAAGAGGCCTGAGCAGAGAGGGCGTACCTTTCACCGTCTTCACAAACACTGGCTTTTCCTTTGTGGGGTCCTTTTCATCCAGCAGAACTCCGTGGAAGATGCGGCCAAACGTGCCTGTCAGAGACCAAATACACGTTTCAAAGAGAGGAAAAGGGCAGACGGGAGAAACCAGACGGCTGAGATGAAATGTCAGCTCCCTCCCTGGCTGCCAGGCCTGACTGGTCTGTGGACTGAAGTGGACAAAACACTTTGTCTCTTTAGAAGATTTAGGATGTTTGGCTCTTGTTTTGCTGCAGACAGCTAAAACACTAACGGCTCAGAGGACCTTTCACCACTTTAGATCATTTAGAAATGCATGCTGTGGTGGGAAGGCCCAGTGAGCATGTTCATCAGCTTCTTCGTTACCCTGTTGCTCCAGGACTTTTCAGAGACAATAAGTCATTTCAGAGCATAAACCATCAACAAGATAAACTTTAAGGGAAAAAACATCCCTGCGCTTCAGGGCAAACTAACCGTTAAGCTTCTACAGGAAAAGAGGCGACGCATAAAAACAGGGTTAGAGTTTAAGTAGCTCTCTGACTTCTTCAGGGAGCCTGTCTGGACCTGTCAGCGCCTTAACTCCTCTCGAGTTCACCCCCATGAGACGAAGTCTTGTAGATTATGTGTATGATGTTTGATTGCTCATGCCTTAAATATTAATAACAGATTTGCTGTAATCCTGAGAACAGGGTCTGAGTGTGAATAGATGGCTGAACTGGAAAACACATCTGATGAATGAACAAGTGCTGATGTGTCAGGACTTGTGTTTGCTTGCAGGAGGTGGAGGAGCAACCTGATAATATGGTTACAGTACTTTGAACCTTGTTGCTATTCCGTCTTATCAAGCATCAACGAAGAGTTGATTTAAAACAAGATAGAACTGAATGAGGAACGCAGAACGTCTGAGACTTAACAACTCGTTTACAGACATGTGGACAATTTATTATAAATCATAACAAACTGACAGGATGAAAAAATCGAGCTCTGCTTCAGTTCTAAGATGTTACTTATCAGGACATATCAACGAATGATTTGGTCCTAAGAAGTCGAACTTATGTTTTCACACACAAAGCCTAAAACAGGTATGTCCCTGACGCGTCTCGTCTCAGTGTGTAACGCTGTGCTAGGCTGAGGAGTCCACTCTGCAGGGAGCATCCACATTCATCACATTTCATTTAAACACAAGAATATTCAATACAAGTAGAGGTTTCATCTATTTATAGGTTCAAATGAATGACTGACTGAGTGTCTGAGAGGATCCTGCTTGAAGTGACGTTCTGTGGATCAGCTGTTTGGTGTGGACTTGGCGGACTGTTTAGATACCAGTTCTAATGGATCCAGGACATTTATTGGTGGATTCATGGATCAAACACAGTGAATTCTCCATTCAGCTCCTTGTTTGAGAACAAGTTGTGTAAAAAGTACTGAAGCATTGAACAGCTGGACATGTGAGGGCAAAGGTTTAGAGGAGCTCACCTGTAAAGGTCTGAGGTCATATATCAGGTTAATCCTGAAGTTTCAACAAAAAGCCAAAGATCCCTACCTTTTGTGAGTGGTGTGTAATGTACTGTACATCATGATAAAACATTTGTTACGGTGGTGTGGTGGTTATGTCAGTACCGTCTCAGCTGGGACCTTTCTGTGTGGACTTTTCTATCAGTGACCATGTCTTTACTCATGCTTCAGTGTTCTCTCAAACACCAGAAAACACTGTTTATTGATTATGAACCAACTGACAGGGAGAGTGTGTGCCTGATGTTGGATTCTTTAGTGACACAAAGACCTCCTAAAGAGGAGCATGTGAAGATACCTTCGTGTAAGACGTCTCGTAGTGTTACTCTGTCCCTTGAGATGGCGATGTCTTTCACTTTTGCCTTAGCCTCAGTTAAAGTCACGCTCCTCAGGTCATTCTTCTCTATACGAAGAGACGGGTAGCCTGGAAGGAAAGCAAAAACACGATCCTCGTCTTTGAAGCACCATCAACCTGATCGACGGGTTCTCTGAACTAGATTAGCGACAGACATCAACAGAGTCGGGTTTTGAACTCATAGCCAAGGTTGCATCTGAAACAACCAAATCCTGTTGAATTCACATAAATCCCAGCAATTATGAGAAACAGACTCAGCAAGACGTGCACACGTTACATTAAAGCAACTTCATGTAAAGTCCTGTATTACAGCACTCTTATTACATAACGCTGTATTAACGCTGTCATGAGCAGATGGCTTACTGACGCAGGAGGCTGTTTAGACTGAAACATACACACAAAGTTCCCCACATGTTTGAACATGACAAACACAACCTCTGTATGTCAACACTTTCCAAGTATACACAGTATGCCACTGATGAGAGACGGTTGTTTTCACCTCCTGCCTCTGCAGCCTGCTGCTCGCCAACTTGACAACTGCCAGCCTGAACGGTGTACAGCTACTTTAAAGGCACACTATGCAGTTTTGGCTTGTTTTAGCACCCCCTAGTGTCCGTTTTAAATCACTGTTGTAAAAACGTTAGCATCGTCTCTGCTCAGAAACCCCTAAATCTACCTGTTAAATGTCTCCTCAGCCTTTGCTGCTTTCTACTGGAGCAGTTCATCACTCAGTCAAAGAAATCAGCTGTGTTCAAGCAGGGAGAGATGGGAAAAAAAATCAGGAATCATGAGCTAAAAACACTCCGGAGCTAGCATAACAGCTAGCCACATTGGGTTGGCCTAACCCTCATGAGATACGTGACTTTGTGAGACTTCAGGGCACCGGACCGGAGACTCAGAAGTTACAAACGTGGTATTCTGGATCCAAGCAGCAGATGGGGCTGAGGGACTTTTATTAACCTGTAAAGGGTCAGATTAGCACTGACTGGCTAAAGAAAAAGATTTAAAATATGAAAAAATTACACAGTGTGCCTTTAAATAACCATGAACTTCACAGAGACAAAGCTGGACTAAATCAAAACCAACCAACTCCTTCCTTAACATGAGGGTTATTTAACGGATTCATTAATAAAATGTAATAATTTTAGAAACATGAAATGAAAAGTAGAGCTCTAAAAGAGCCTTTAATCTAGAAAACATTTATAGAGAATTCACCCAGAAACTAATGTAGGAGAAAATATTGATATATCCTGTAAAATACTGAGATTTAAACCTTTAATCTGGTAACAGTTCAGTGTGAGTCAATGCTGACCTCTAGAGTTCAGCATGTGAATGCATCTCATTTTTAACTGAAAAGGAGTAAATACATGTTTGAGCATATCAGAGAACAACCAAAACAACCGAGTCAGCTGTGTAAACAATAACAAAGGAGCAGCAGAGAAGTTCTGTTCTTCATCAACACTCTGACACTCCGATCTCTACCAAACATCCAGTTTAAACAGGGAAAACTCACTGGTAGTGTCTCAGATTATAAATGTAAACACGGCTGAACCCTGTATTATAAATTATTATTATTATTATGAGACAATGCCACAGTAAATAAGAGGTCTGAGGATTTATTGGCCGCTTTGCCGACAGGATACGGTAAAAGTTTAATCTACCAGCTGGTTCTCGGTTTTGCTAAATGGCTCTGATTAGTCCTAGTGCTATCCAACAGCATGTGAAGACGGTCTGATTGACAACTGTTGGTCCCGCCCCTATGAATGAGTTGTTTCAGTGAACCGTGGCCAGACTATATATACCAGTGGTGGTCCATCAGGACCAGCAAGGCCTTCTCTGCTGGCCTAAACTTACTCAGAAAAGTAAAAGTATCTTTTCTCATGATTAATATTTTTAAGTAAAATTATTCTCACTGGTCTGTTCTCTTTATATCACATTATATCCACTAGGTTGCGCCGCTCCCAGTGTTAAATACGAAGGTAGGGTTTTTATCCAATCAAATTTCAGCTAGCTTGTGTTGCTAGGCAGACTGAAGCGGCTCTGGGCCAAAGTGCTTCTCTGGTCCTTCTGAATCAACAGAGCAGCCCCTGTCCGCTGTGAGGGAACAGTGCAGCCAGTTGCGATAGCCAATCAGCTCTCAAGTCTGCGACTGCCAGTCCTTCTAGCAGGCCTGACGTCGTGTTGACATGAACGCGTCCTGTGATTGGATACGGCATCGTTGGGCAAAATCTCTAAACTTAACCAGGAGATTTGTTAGCTCCCAACATCTATCTGTGTATTTTTTAACCCGTGATGGCTGAAGGAAGCGATAGGAGTCCTGTTCCAGCAGGGAAAACAGTTTATCTGTCGTTTTCTGACACGGAAATATGAACTTTACCCGTGGATCTCAACTTCAGAGAAACGCTGGAATTATACAGCTGGAAGTGCTTGTTGCTAGTAACTGATGGATTTGGCGTTTGGAGCTACTGTGGAGGTGATCCATGTTGGTGAGTGCAAGCATTTTAGTTGTATTTTTATTGTGATTTTGTCATTTTATTTTGTTAGTAATCCATCACCTGTAGCGTGTCACTGAGCTTCCGAGGCACCGCTATATTCACAGGCTGAGCAAAATACCACGACGTAACACACCTGGACCGGTTCGGGTCGGTTCTGATCTGCCCAAAAATGTGCTTTGACTCGCCAATAATAAGGGTGATGTAATGTGTCTGTGTGATTCTGTACGGATCATTGAGCTGTGGTGTCGTATTGATGGTATTATGAGGTGTATTAACTTAGGTTGGACTGAAATCACTGAAGGTCCAGAGGTGAAAGTCACGGCCCGCCACTGATATATACATATATAGTCTGGCTCGCCAGGCTAACATAACCCAACAATTCATCATAAATACAATCTTGTGCATAATCATTTTTAAACCTTTTTGGAAATCTCAAAAATTCATAAGATTAAATGTTTAAATGTAGGAACTTAAGATACAAACGTGCGCCAGAAGCTTCAAATGACACAGAAACGTAAACCCTTAAACAGCAGGGAACAAAAAACTATTTTGAGATCCAAAAAACATAAGAAAATATATAATTGTAAAAATGTGACAACAGAATCAGAACAGTGCCAAGTCTCAACTTACTTTTGGTTTCATGGGGTGGGGCACCTGGGTTTTGGAAGGAGGAGGCAGCAAGCTGGAGAATGGGTGCAGAACCAGGGTGATTGTCTGGTGAGGGGGGGAGGGGGGGGGAGAGGGGGTGTAAAGTGAAAAGCTTGCTGAATAAATGGATAAAGGAGGTGAAACATTCAATAATTCTGCTGATTCACAGATTAAACCCGACATGCTTAAAGTGAGTAACAATTCTTATCAGGTGTTTGGTTAAAAGAGAACAGCTGGTGGGACAATTAAACGCATGAAGAAGAAATGGCAGACAGGAGGATGAGACTGATCTCACACCGACACAAGAAACAAAAAGTCATGATGCTTTGGATCAAGGTGCAAAGCTTTTGATGACTTTTAAGTCGACGCAGTCAGTTAAAAGGTGTGTCAGGATCTAGAACATACGGTGGCCCGGAAGGTTCACCAAAATGCAAAACAACAACATTAGGAACAACACGACAAATTTAGCAACAACACGACAAATTTAGCAACAATACGACGACATTAGCAACAACACAACATTAGCAACAACACGACGACATTAGCATCAACACAACATTAGCAACAACACGACGACATTAGCAACAACAACACAACATTAGCAACAACACGACGACATTAGCAACAACAACACAACATTAGCAACAACACGACGACATTAGCAACAACAACACAACATTAGCAACAACACGACATTAGCAACAACAACACAACATTAGCAACAACACGACGACATTAGGAACAACACGACGACATTAGCAACAACAACACAACATTAGCAACAACACGACGACATTAGGAACAACACAACAACATTAACAACAACACGACATTAGCAACAATACGACGATATTAGCAACAACACAACATTAGCAACAACACGACGACATTAGCAACAACAACACAACATTAGCAACAACACGACGACATTAGCAACAACAACACAACATTAGCAACAACACGACGACATTAGCAACAACAACACAACATTAGCAACAACACGACGACATTAGGAACACAACAACATTAACAACAACACGACATTAGCAACAATGCGACGACATTAGCAACAACAAAAGCCACAACAGAACTAAAATGGAAGTTGAAAAAATTAAATAAAAGCATCAAATTAAGCTGTGGCGCACCAGAATTTATGCTAACATGAATCTCATGTGCTAATACCTTTAGTCACAACAAGAATATATGTTGCTTTTTGAATTGGAGGTGTATGTTTTTGCGTCAACATTCATTCAGCTGTACACTGAGTATAACGGATGTTCTGTTATTTTTATGTTCTGTTCAATAAAGTTTGAAAGGAAATAAAGGTATGGATGAAGGTGCATCGGGGCGGCATTAGCTCAGTTGGGAGAGTGGCCGGTCTGGTAACCGGAGGGTCACCGGTTCTAACCCAGCTCTGGCTGGGTTAGATTGTCGTTGTGTCCTTGGGCAAGACACTTCACCCACCTTGCCTGTGTGAATGTAAGTGTGACTGTGTGTGAATGTTGGTGGTGGTCAGAAGGGCCGATGGTCAGAATGGCAGCCTCGCTTCTGTCAGTCTGCCCCAGGGCAGCTGTGGCTACAGACGTCTGTCGTAGTTTACCACCACCGGTGAGAATGACTGTGTGAATGAATGATGCAACTCTGTAAAGCATCTTTGAGTGACCTAGAAAAGCGCTATATAAAACTGATGCATTATTATTATTATCACAGAACAAGTTACAAACACGTTTCTGCTCTGGTGAACACACAAATCATTTGAGCTGCTCGACTGCTGAACAGGAGCTTCGTGTCAGAACCTGAAAAACTGCAATGCACATTTAATTCAGTGTATTTATTTATAAAGCTGATTTTAGCTCAGATTTATAGAGTTTCAGCAACTCTGTATCAAACCAACTGATTGAGAATCTCAACATCAGTTTTCTCAGCTTCAAGGTCGGTAAACTGTGATGTGAAGTTTGAGCTTATTAAATGGGCGAGACTCCTCCTCTCTCCTGTTTCGGGGTGATTCCCAGCAGTGCAAGACTACCAGAGCTACATTCTTAATGCTCACCCATTGCATGACCCTTTCACTGCATCTTATCTAATAGCCAGCAGAGGGAGCCCTAAAGCTGTAAATGAAATGAACACATTAAAACAATGTGCTCCCATCAAGAAACGTGATCTGTGTGTAAAAACCATACTGATTATTTAAAGTTGTTGAGATCTCTTTATTAATAAGTGTAATGTTCCTGTTTACCAAGTGACAGAAAATAAACAAGTGACTTGGTGCTACTTTGTGACCAACAGGCCAAACCCCTGGCTGTGGACGGGGTCAGGATTCCCCAGTCCAACCCACTAATGAGCTTCTGACGTCTGTTTTGCCCCCAAAAATAAAGAAACAACAAAGTGACAGCCAAAAAGTTCAACTCCAGGCTTCCAAAAGGTTCTGAGATATGTGGCTTATATTTAGTTCAGACTAAAGCCATGTTACTGCATGCCCACCTTCACCAGTGTGTTCTATAATTAAATCAAATTAGGGCTGATCACTTCCTCACAGTTCCAGCAAAGAAGGATGCTATTTTTCCACTTTAACTGCTGCCTGACGCAAAGCACATGGTGAAGTCCTTTACACACTGCTCAGGTCACAGGACGAGAAGACACACATCTCTGCATGGGCTGTGTTCTTCATTACAGTCTTATGATACGAATAAAGCTAACGAGGTTATTCAGCTGAGAACTGACTTCAGGAAAACATCCACATCTGCAAAGACCACTTCAACTAAAGGGGGGGAATAGGTCATTTTGCATCTTGACACAGACATATTTAACGGTTTTAACCAACGTGAGAGTGAGCAGATGAAGACAGGAAGTCTTACTGGTGACAGACGCTGCGTTGTTTGGAGTGTCGGCCCTCAGGTACTGTGTGGTCTGGGTGGAGGGCTGAGACAGGCCCTGGGAACTTCCACTGTCACTCACACTGACACACAACACAGAGGAAGAATAAGAATCAGTTCATGAATAAATAAATACAACTCAGTGAAGCTGCAACATGAAAACATTTAGTTTAGTCTTTTTGAATCTATTCCCAGTGCCACCACTTGATGGTTGTTATGGCCGATCATTAAACTTGTTTTATGTGTTCTTCATTCTGTGATGTCCACTCTACTGTCTCAGGGTCAAACTGATCCATCATTTCTTTAAATTAATTTGTGATTTTAATGTGTTTAAGTGGGAAATTGTCCCTAATTTGGGTCAGGACTGTAATTGGAGGAGGGGGAGATGATGGGTCCCAAAGCCAGACCAGATGAGAACCACGTCACAATAAACTGGATTAGATGTCATTTTTATTAGTAATCTAACATATATAAGAAGCAAACAGCTGAAAGGAAAGAAATATATATTCTAAACGTTTCAGCTCAGTTTTTTTGTCTAACAAGTGAACTTCACAGCTGTTGGTAAAATCAGAAAACAGACCAACCTGTCCTCCATCTCCACTCTCTTCACGCTGTGCAGGTGGAGGATGGCCAAGATGATGGCAACTAGAAAGATGACGATGCAGCAGACGCTCACACTAATGTAGAACACCTGGGTGGAGGTGGTGGGGGTGGGCACTCCAACTGGAAACAAGATAAAGAATTGTGTCATTAAGTAAGGAAACGAGACAGAAAGCGGCTTTTTGAGCTGAGGGAGGTTTGAGTTGTAGCTGCTTCCAGAACCCAGTCTGAAAGCTTTTCTTATGAACTCCCTAGAGGGGTGAGAAGGCCTCGGGTTCCTCAGGCCTACCCAGGCAGAAGGGATAAAAGCCCACTAATGGTACTTTATGAGACTGCAGGCCCAGTAACAAAGAGTCCATATGAATGCCAAAAAAAAAGACTGCCACTCAAGAGGGGACTGAAAGAGAGCCGTCTGAAACGTTCTCTTAAACCATCAGAATCATTTACAGAAAGACTAATTCATTATGTCAGATTGATTTCATCTGTGCAAAACAACAGGTGGTGTGTGTGCAGACAGCAGGGGTGCAAAGGGTCACCATCGATCCGTGATCCGGACAGATCGCCCTCTATGGATCCGGACACACGTGGTCCACGGATCTAACAGCGCTCGCTTGTTGCTAAATCGTTCCCGACATCCTGTGCTCGAGCTCTCTGAATCTGCTGATAATTCCCCTCTGAGGAAGGCGTTTGATTTGCCATCACGTATAGAGGTTCACTCTATCGGACTCAGTCGTTTCAGTTGACCAGAACAAAGGATCACTGAGCGATATCTGATCCAGTCTCTGCTGCAGGCGCAGAGCATCCCTCTACGTCGGCTGGATTATTCTCCTTTCTGATGGAGAAACCAGACTCATCCATTTCTAACATAACGTGTTGTGTTGGACTTTTCTACGAGCTAATGAACGTTAATATCATAACTGGTGTTCAGTCAGGTGAGCAAAGAGCAGCATCTCGATAGCTGTGACCGCCGTGAGCGACTATTCTGACAGAAACCAGGTCTGTCTGACCCCTGAAAGGTGCATAGAAGTCTACCACCCCCCAATTAATTTGCTTTTATATGATTCAAAATGTTATTTAAGCATCTGACATCTTGAGTTAAATGTTTGTATTTAATGAGCAGAAAAATGTTGCAGTGTTCTACAAAATAAATAGAAAGCAAAGTTATTTGTCTTTTATTTTTCTTTCTGCTGATCTAAAAAATGATCTGATCTGTTGCACCCCTAGCAGACAGGAATAAAAACATCAGAATATAAAAGGTAAGATTACTTACAGCCAATCGGCAGAGCTGTGCCATTGATGGAGGGTGTCTTCGGATAAGAATCTATTTCTGCTCATGAAAGGAAAGCAAAGGAAGCATAAAAATACACGGTAAGAATATATACACACACACACATATACTTACACACACATACAAACAGACAGTGAGAGACAGAACAATAATAAAACCTTCATAACAAATGAAACATTCAAAAGAATGCATTTCAAACAAGTTACAGACTAAAGCTGCACTCCGTAATCTGCAAACAAGCTAGGTATAGCTAGCTAGCTAACTTACATGGTGCCCGAACGCTCACTCCTCCTGTCGTCTATAATCTGTTATTAACTTCTGTGGGTTTTTATCTCCACAATATATTTATAGCTGTACTATGTTAGAACTTTGTTAAGAGGCATGAAAAATGTTGTTTTTCAAATTACTTAATGCAGCTTTACAAATTAGCTTAAAACATTTTTAGGGACTATAGCCGGCGGGAGGGGTGAGAGTTCTGGGACCGTGTTTGTAAATTAGCTAGCTATACCTGTCTGCAGATTAACCAGAGCAGCTTTAATTTGCAAATATACAGGATGACCAATACATATATGTACAAATACGTATACACATATACCACTCTCAAAAAGTCGGGCTTTATACATGAATCTTTTTACACCACATGAAGAAGTGAGGGGCAGGTTTTTAACACATGGCAGCATCACGTGTGACTGGATGAAAACTTTAAACTGTGCCAGGTGAGCTGGTCTTCTTTAGCAGAGACCATAAACACACTGCATTAATATAAGTTAGCCTTTTATTAGTCATTGGTCTTTATTTACAAACTGATTAAATAAATGAGTAATAGAATATTTTTTCATTTGTTTATTTTATACTGAAGAATAAAAAAGTATGAATCCTTTAAAAATGACTAAAAAAGCTCTACCTCTCCAGTAAACCTGATTCAACTCTCCCCCCACCATCACCTATCTGAAGTCAAATCTTCTCAAACTTAATGATGATAAAACTGAAATTCTTCTTGTTGGCACGAAATCTACACTTTCAACAGTTCACAAATTTTCCCTCAATATCGACAACTCTGTTGGGTTCCCCTCCCCCCAGCAGGGTAAGAGTGTGGGTGTCATCCTCGATGAATCCTTATCCTTTAAATCACATATAAATAATATCACCCGATCTGTAGACTTCCATCTTCAGAATATTAACGGTCTACGTCCCTCCCCCTCTGCTCATGCTGCTTCTATTCTGGTCTCGTTACTTCTCACATTGATTACTGTAACTCTCTCCTCCATGGTCTCCCTCAGAAATCTCTCCATAAGCTTCAACTGGTCCAGAATTCAGCAGCCCGCATCATCGCTCAAACCCCTTCCTTCATCACATCACTCCTGTTCTTCAAGAACTTCACTGGCTACCCGTCAAGTCCAGAATCATTTTTAAACTCCTTCTATTTACATTCAGTGCCATCCATAACCTTGCTCTGCCCTATCTGTGTGACATCGTTAACGTTGCTACCTCCTCCCGTTCCCTCCGACCTTCCTCTTCGATGCATCTCACTGTGCCCTCGTCCCGCCTCGTCACTATGGGAGGCAGAGCGATCAGCTGTTCTGCTCCTAGACTCTGGATCTCACTACCGCCAGATATCCATAACTCCAACTCTCTTCTCCTTTTTAAATCCAGGCTCAAAACTCACCTGTTTAGAGCAGCTGATTCGTTGTAGCTGCACTGTTCTTCCTCACTGCTGCTATTGTGTTGACCTGTTTTTAACTGCTTATTGTATCAGGTTTCTTTCATCTGTTGTTTTATTGGGTGTCTTGAAAGGCTCTTTTACATAAAATGTACTTCTTCTTCTTATTATTATTATTAAAAACAACGTGCTAAATAGTTTTTTAGGAAGTTATCTTTTGTCTGTAATTAACGATTAGGGGAATAAGTCAGGAACACAAAGAACATCTTTCCTCAGCTGCTCATACTGTAAACACGGAGGTTGTTCATGCTGCTAATTTACTTCATGTCTAAAATAAGACTGGAATCATTTGGTTTTAATGGAAGTTATGACAAAAGACACCTGCCCACATGTGTTCATCTTCAGCAAGTTTAAATTAAAGCTATTTTATTCAATTTATTTATAAAGTGCCAGCTCCCAAAGCAAGTCATCCAAATCATTTCCGTTCAACTAATTCCAATCTCACAATCAAAGTAGACAACACACAGTAAAGGTGTTTTTGTCTCTAGTATGGGTGACCGATGAACAGAGGATGACAATCTGAATACGGATGTTGGTTTTCTTACTTCTGTAGCACATTTTCCTTCTCTTGAAGTTAAGTACTGTGTAGTTGTTGACATGACTCGTCAGGTTGAGCTGCATTGTTAAAAATGCCTCTTCATCTACTTTGCCCGAACAGACGATGTCCACTCGAAAAACTGTTGAGAAAAACACACAAACAAACGAATGTAAACACAATCATGATTCTGAGAGTCCTGGTCAGACCTACAGGACTTCTGTGATTCATAGAAATAACTCTGGGGTAAACAGAACTTAGTAAAAATAGACAATAAAAAGATTAGGTTACTAATTACCATTGCTTAATTAGAGATGTATGGTTTTAATAAGACAAGAAGTCAATGCATCAAACATAAATAACAGTATATTTTATGTGGATAGGAAAGATGTATTAAAATAGTTTCATAGAGTTCTAATTTGTACCAGATTAAATTTAATTTGAGGCAATATTTACATTTTTGGACATTCAGACCCACCACTGGTCATTTCCTCTTTACTTATTTTTACTTTAAGCAAAATGATAATTACATTTGATTAGTTTCAAATCCATATCCTTCACAAGTCATGGACTGGAATAAATGCTTACCAATAAATAACAAAAAAGACAAATTAGTAGGGGTGCACCGATTGCAGTTTTCTGGCCGATCACTGATCTTTAGACAACCTTTCCTGCCGATCTCAATTTTTTTTGCCGATCCCGTATTTTTCATAACTAGAAGCCAATTACTTTAATGTTTCCATTTTTATTGAGTAAATTGAATGAATACTCACAAAACATGAGGTAGTGTCCTCTCATATAAAAATTATATAAACATAAAATATAAACAATTAATTAATAAAGCCAATTAAAAAAGGTGCCTCTTAAAAATGAAACAAGAGCTGTGAACCATTACCAAAGCCCTTTTCTCAGGTCCTCCTTTAATTAATAGAACTTTCTGCCTGTAATTTTATAAAAACACTTGTTAAATCTACTCTAATAAACACTCCCAGCATTAACTCTGTGCAGTGTGTAAATAACTTCAACATAGTGTCTCTATACTGACTAACAGAGCAGAAATCATCCAGATTCACTTAATGCTGCTCATCTCACCTACAGGTTTTCTAACTGCGGCTGCGTGCCACCTGACTACTCGGCTCCCGTAGATTTTACTGATGGTGCATTTAATGCGCCTCGTAAAAACGAGGACATAGCAGCTAAACTATGGGATAATCTACCGATTAAACGCGGAGTCATTGCTGTTTGATCGCGGCCACGGGACAGTTCTCCCCCGCGCCCCTCTAATGAGAGACACGCTGGAAAGATACGTTCTGCATTTAGCCTCAAGTTGTGTCCGATGCACGCTGAAGCTACCGCCACCGGCGACGCTGTCCGCTCTCAGATCAGTGAACTCCGTTTTTGCTTCTTCTGTCATACGGACTGCAACTATAGAGAAAGAGACGAGTGGAGAGCTGAACCAGCTCACTTTGATTTAGTTTAAAGCGTTAGCAGCCGCGCTAGCAGCTGTTAGCTTTCGTCTCCGGTACAACTCTGAGGTTTAGCCTGGCGGAGTCCGATGAAAGTCTGGCGGGCCGCCAGGCTTATAAAGCGCTGGGGGAAACCCTGATGTGCAGCACGGACGTGATGTAGCGCGCGGAAGGGAGGGAGGCAGTCTGCACCTCCCGGGAACAGGAGAAAAAAGCT
Source organism: Callopanchax toddi (assembly GCA_006937965.1). Taxonomy (NCBI): domain Eukaryota; kingdom Metazoa; phylum Chordata; class Actinopteri; order Cyprinodontiformes; family Nothobranchiidae; genus Callopanchax; species Callopanchax toddi. Next base: position 1,258,725 of record SSNR01000175.1, read on the forward strand.
GATTTAAAAGCCTATAACAAGATCGAGGATCGGATGGGAATATGGTCGATTTACGATCCCCTCAAATTAACGTGATCGGTGCACCGATCGATCGGTGCACCCCTACAAATTAGTCCAACCACCTAAATCTCTGAGCCCAAATCCACCGGCCTCTCTGAGATTAAATCATGGTTCATCTCCAGATTGACTACGCTGAACAATAAGAAAACTCGATTTCTCCTTGTAGGGAAGGAATCCATTCTAACCAAATTCCACCATGTGTCCATTAATCTGTATACGGTTTCCTTACTTTCTTACTAGGAAGTAAACATGAAGAGTCTGGTTGTCTTTCTCAACAGTACTCTCCTTTCACCAGTAACTACTACTTATACTACTACTGCTGGAAACTGCATTCCCCAGAGGAACCTTCTCAAAAGATTAATTAAGTTCCTGTTTTCTCTCTCTCTAACGATATAACGTTAATTGACTCTGCCCCTTTCTGACTCCCCATGCTAGTGATGTCCGTCCATCGGTCCATCCGTCCACCTCTTGGATGAACTTTCCTTTTTGATATCTGCCACCCCTTTTCACATCCTCCAGAACGCTGCTGTGCAGGTCACTACTCCCCCCCCCCCCCCACAGAGAACACATCATTCTGTCCTTCAGTGTCTCCACTGGCTGCTCTCAGAACCACTTTCATATTTCTGCTTCTTACTTCCAACGATCTCCATCATCTCCCACCGTTTGATCTTATTCACACGGCCATTCGGTCTTCTCAGTCACTCATTTCATTGTTCCTCTGCTCGTCTCATCACCGTGGGAACAGAGCCTTTAGTCACTCTGCTCATGAACCCACTTCCACCCAGCATCAGAAACCTTCTCTCTCCTTTTACTCAACTCCACCCAGCGAGCCTAGTCTCCTTAAACAGACTCAATTTGTTGTCATTTGCTGTTGTTTTTGTAATGAGTTCTGTTGATGTTCACTACATCTTAATGTTTCATGCTATGTTGGTTAAGGTGGCCTTGGGTTTTGTAAAATGTCCAAAAACAACATGTCTTATTTTACATGACTAATCTTGCATTAAAATGTTTTCTAAACCAGTGTAATGAGTTAGTGGGTCAGTTTAGGAGCTCGAACAGACAGAAGTGGTCTGAGCTTTTTCAACAAGAGAAACGACAAGAGCTAAATATTCCCCCTTTTTCAGGTTCTAATATTTGTTTAACACAGGTCAAATATAGGAAAACAGACAAATCTGGCTGGTGTCAGATGAGGCAGTGAAAGAACAAACCAGAAGGAAGATGAGGTATTTCTCCCTGACTGGAGATGTTGCTTGACAGAGGGTTCAAGGCAACAGGGTTTTCTGGGTAGAATGCAAACCGGTAGTCAACCTTTGAACAGAAAATTAACTGTTAGCGATCACATAGTTCCATTATAGGTGAGTAAGTCAGGGAGAAGCTGAACTTTACCTTCGACTTGGAATACCATGTGAAGTAAAGGCTGTTGGTCTCAGTGGGCACAGGCATGTTGAAAGACAACGCGTAATGACTCACCACGTCATCTCGTACATAGTAGAGCTCTGCATCTAAACCTGAGGGACGACAGAGGACAAATTAATCAGCTGATGGACAAATCTTATCTTTGAGACAAAAAAAAAGTAGTTTGGATTAAATACTTGTCTAAAATCTAAAATAACAGTTTTCCTTAACTTGGATCAGAAGGTTTCTCCCCATTTGTGTTTATTTCAAACAGCATTCATCACAATATCATACGGCTGGGTACCAAAACGCCGTACTTCTCTCAGGTACTGACCAAAAGCATTTGGTAGGTACTGGTACCTAAAAAAATTCATTTTCTATGATAAATTTCTTTACTTTTACTATTAAATGTCCCTGTAAACATGCCGCTCCATGTCTTCCACCGCCGCTCCGCATCACATGACGCATGGAGGAGACGAACTTGTTCACTCACACACAGCCCCCTCCTCTCCATTTCAACAACAGTTGTCCTCCAAGCTAAACAAGTTCTAGGTTGAAAATGTCAAAAAATAGTTAATTTACAGAAACAGATCAACGTTTTTAGTCAACATGTCATTGACTCTTTACAAGCCATGAATCGCACTGCAGACTTTGAAAAAGGAGAACAAAAGGTGGTAGTGGCCAGCCAGGTGTCAAGGTCCAGGACTGAGACAACAAAGACCCTGTTGTACACACAGCTGACACTCTAACTCCCAAAACCTCCATCCCCGAGTAGTCAGGAGATGCACAGTAAGACCAACCTTTCACTAGAAGGACACTGGCCACATTAAAGGAAAGAGAAAATTAGGCCCTGCGTGAAACTCTTATCAGCTTGAAACTTTATACAAACCTACATGCACAGGAAGCAGGAGGAGGCAAAGCTTAAGATGGAAGTCTGAGATAGTGAAGAGGATGCAGTGTGGATGAATACATCAAAAGTACTCTGATGTTACAATGTCCACAGGACGGGTGTGTGATATACATTATATAAGCATAGGTAGGAAATAGATTTTAGAACAAACAGGTAGAACATGAGGCTTAACACCTTTATTTTAGATTATTAAAATATTGTCAAATAGTCAGAAAAAAATCTTATATCCTTTTTGGTCAATATTGAGCACCCCAAGTCCACAGACCTATACTTGAGTACATAAAGCCAGTAGAAAAAACCCTACCAAAGCACCAACATTTCATGTACTAAACATTGTTCTTTCCCTTTAAATTAATGCGTAATCAGGAACTCTAATTTTAATGAATCAAAAAGCCCACAGTCAGAACCTCTACACTAATTGGGTTTTAAATTAGGTTGAATTAATTGGACAACATACTCAGGTGTTAAATTTGAATATTAAACACTTCTTTAGCAATATGGCTGATTTTACTGATGTGTAAAACAAGGAATCAGATGTGAACATAAAATAGTGTAAAATGCAGAAAGTTTAGCCAATGTGTTCGCTGTAATTTAACAAATCTTGGATTATCTCTACAACCTATATTTTACAACAATGTTCAAAATGAATGAGGTTGTATTTTGGCAGCAGCAGCTCTTGGAGCCTCTACTGCAGGGGTCATCAACTAAAAACCTTTGAGGGCCACATTCATTTTTCCAGGAGTTTTCGCGGGCCGGTGGGGGGGGGGGGGCATTGCACGCAGGGGGTGCTGGTGCTTAAAGTAATGAGACACATAGAACCTGACTTTAAAGACAGAGAGCTGATGATGTTTAAACTGTTTGAAATATAAATGTAACTCAGTCTTCTTCTCAATGTGTCAGCCTTGAAAGGCTGAAAAAGAAGAGTTATAACCATTATGACTTCAATGGTTTCCTATCAGACACTGTAGTCTAGTGGTTAGTGACACTGACTTCAGAGCAAGAGGGTCTGGGTTTGATCCCCAGCCCTGACCAAATTTTCATTATGTGTTAAAATGTTACTGATAGGGCAGGGGTCACTAACAGGCGGACCGCGGTCCGGATCCGGACCCAGAGCCGGCTCTGTCTGGACCCAGCAAATCCAGAGCCGGTCCCTGGTCTATAAGGAGCAGGTGTGTCTGAGGAGACACGCGAGCGCTAATGAGCAGGTTCGTCGCTCACTCGGAACCCGCGGAACTCGCCCTCCCCCTGCATACATGGTTCGGAACTCAGTCCTGGACCGGAGTCCTGGAGGCGAAGCCGAGCGCCAAGCGAGTGGCGCGCCGCGGCAACTCCTTTAGTTCGCTAAGCTCCGCCTACACCAGTACGGCACGGCAGCCCCTCCCGGAGTTTCAGAAAGAGATCTACTGCTGCAGAAAGGCGCCACGCACACTAGTGATGCGCGGGTCAGGGTTTTTATTGACCCGTGGGTTCTGCACATTTGAAAACTTCTGACCCGCCCCAAACCGCTCTGCATCGCTGCGTCTATTTTTAGAACCTGCCCCGATCCGTCTAATTAAAAACACGTTATAATGACTGAAAGCCTTTTATTGAGTCTGACGTCTCTAAAATAAAGGTTTTTTAACCTTCTCTAAAATGTGCTTATGCAAAGTTTGCAGAGTACATCATTTCTCCGTTTTCTTTTATAAATCCTAAAGTTAGCAGAGAAAGTGACTCCCTTTCCAACCTGCCTTTTTTAGTTTTATAAGTTTTATATCAAATATAACAAATTATAAACATATATATTTATTTTATAAGTTTTATAAATGAGGCCACAGCGGTCGCAGAGCGAGAACCGGACGTCTCTCAGCGTCATTACACCTGCAGACGCTCTCACACGCACGCACACAATAACGGATAATTTAGCTGGAGGGATGTATTTCTTGGCTGATCTGGGAGCGCCTGTGTGCGTCGCACACAACACCCTCACCCGCTACAGAATTCTTCAAATTGGTTAAAGGACTAGGAAAGAGGTCGCGCACTCATGCACCGGGTAGAGATGCTGGAGAGGACGCAACAGGTGGAGAGGTGAAGAAAGGAGGAGAGGAGGAGAAGCTCAGAGCAGGTAGACGAGCAATGATCCAGGCCATTGTCAGTAATCAGTTCATTCTGGTCAAAAACTGAACCAGAGTGTCAAAATAATGTTGACTTTTCTGCATCTGAACATCAGAAGAAAAAAAACAACAACAATTTTTCTCAAAAATTTACTTCAACCACAAACTAATTAATGGGGATCTTGTGCTCAGAGAATATATGTTTAAGTATTTAAATATATATAAATAATTATCTATCCATCCATCTATCTCCAAATAATTATTTATATATAAAAATACACACATACACACACACACACACACACATATATATATACATATATGTGTGTGTGTAAGCAGGTTAAGGTGGCGCTGCCCCCGGACCGAGGACCAGGTCGCGAATGCTGATCTGGACCTTTGGCATATTTAGTTGAAGACCCCTGTGATAGGGCATGACCACATGCACAGTAACTCAGTCAGAAATAAACACAAACTCAGGGAAACACATGGATCAGATAAATAAACAGAAAAACACCTGGTTCAGGTAAATAAACAGAACGTTGGTAGACACGTGGTTGTGGGCCGATTTAAGTCGGGGAAACATGTGGTTCAGCTAAATAAACAGTCGGGAAACACGTGGCGGGCCGGATTTGGCCTGCGGGCCGCCAGTTGACGATCCCTGCTCTACTGCCTGTGTGAAGTGACAGGAGGGGCCAAACATTTAACACTATACACAATTCATAGCACAACAGTACCCAAACAAGGTTTAAGAGAACAACTTGTCAGTACGTTCTTGTTGACACATCGACTGGAATCACAAAAAATATAAAAATAAGAAACACAATAAGTCCCATCAGAACAAAGATGTCTTTAAATCAAATTCAGACAAATAGAAATAACAGAATTTGGTGAAACATAACATGAATTTAATGGGTCAACGTTTCAACAACTACAAGGAATTAACATCTCCCCTCTGAAAAGTCATTTACCTTCAAAACATACAGGTAGTCTGGGGATTGTTTTGTCTCACTATCACTATATTTCATCTGGATACACATCTTAAAAATAAGTTGGCCTGAAAAAGCTTCAATTGTTTCAGAAACAAAATGTAAATAAAATGTAACGTACTGTAAAGTTCCCTGTTTATTGTGATCCAAGACAAAATACGGTTAGTATTTATGGACACACTGCAAACAGCAGCACTGAATTAAGAAAGTCAGATTTTAAACGTATCCTATAGCAACAATAAAACCACACATTAGGTCACAATCCCTGTGACTTCCTTTGACCAACTTCAAAGAGAAGTACATCAGTTTCCCTCTTTTCTTTCTCCAAGAGCCTCGAGGGCAGACGAGAATGAAGCATGAAAAGAATCTGAGTGAGACCGACGGTCTGCTGCCGTCTTTGAGTCATGTCTCAAAGAGCCTCCTCAGCATGATCAACAAATAGGAACTGGTTCACTAACAAAAAAGGTCGTGTTTGCATCAAAATGATCTTGTCTTTAGGTGACTAGATGTCTCTCATGCGTATTGGTACACAGCTATTTTTGCATACTGTTAAACATTGGCAGCTACAAGAGGGGTTTGAAAGGCTGGGTTGTTCATAAAAGGTCAAATGTTTGGGGTTTTCAGATCAATAATCTATTTAACTATTAACACAACATTTAATGAAAAATGCTTTACTTTGGACCAAGTCACCAAAGGCATTGGCAAAGACCTACTGAAATTACTGTTTGTTTTCATGCCAAATTTATTGTCCAGAGGCCTGAACAGATCTAAAAAGTCATTAAAAGGTTTGGTGAAAAGTTATGGGGGGAGTCTTTTTCCAGTTTAACCGTGTTTACAGGTCAGTGTTACTCTACCGGAGTTGCTGTAGGAATATTCAGCGAGTCAGAACACCGGTCCACTTTATCTGTCTGACAGATTCAGCTAAGTATTAACATTAGTTAACAACTAATACAAAATTAAACTAAAACTAAAATAGGAATAAAAGATACCTCCTTCAGTGAGCGTCGCTTCCATTAAATAAATCTCTGCTGCAGTTTGAAGCCTTTTGAGTGATTTAGTGATGGAGCAGCAGCAGCTGATAGCTGTGTTAGCTCAGCATCCTCAGCAGGAGGATGAACTCTAGATGTTTGAGTCCTTTGCTGCCACCTATACGTCTGAACAAGCAGCCGGTTTAAAGCCAAAGTAATCCCAGATAGGAGACTTTGGTTTTTTTGGCAACTAGGTCCTCCATTTTTGGACTTTTGAGTTCTAATTTGGCAAATCAGTCCGTGCATGTTTCTATTGCTCCACCTGCAAATATGTCAAAATATCATCTGCTTGAATAAATCGCCCATCATCATTAACGGTTGGAAAAATGTTACATATCGTAGTAAAAATCATACTCACTGGTGATGTCATTTAAAGTAGGGGGAGTCTCTAGAAACAGGAAGTAGTCATCTGATCGGAGCAATACTCATGCCTGGTAGAGAAGCTGCTGCTTAACTATGACAAACAAGTGGCTAATTCTGGGGTATTTCAAACAATTCTTGCTCAAAAAATTCATACTGTATTACCCGTTTGTAAAATTTAGCATGAGACTATTTGTTTAGTATGTGGTGTTTATGCTGCTGCAGTGGCACACACAGTAACATAGTGATCCAGAAGTCGTTCAGCTGAAACAAACAACAGCTGCAGCTGTGTCCTCTGCTGGTTAGGAAAGGTACTGCAGGACGCCTAGTACATTTTAGAGTCAACAAAACATGTAGATTGCATGGTTCATTCTTCTGTTAACAATGCACAACTGTTTTTTGAAAAAAAGACTGACTAAAACCAGACACAGTCTCTCTAATGGCAAAATTCCTATGAATTAAGTCAGCTAAATCTATAAACACATCACTAACTTTATTTGCCAATAGTGCAGAAGCCATCAGAAGCTGAGGTGCAGCTTGTCTACTGGTGCAAAAAATGTGAATTTCACAGGAAAAGGTGATGGTTTTAAAGCCCCTAATGATCAATAAGGACATCTGGTTACTAAAACTACCAAAAAATTGACTGAGGATTAGATTCGGACAATATTTACCAAGGTCAGTCAGTCTGAAACTCAAAACTCTGATTTCTTTTCCAGTCAGTAAATGCATCAATGCCAAGCAAATCCTGTTTTAGAAAAAAACATATTCAACCTCTGATGATTGTATTAAAATTATGTCTAATTGTCACTTCATGATCTATGTGATTAATGGTTTCTATACAACTTTCAAGATAAAAAAAAAAACTTCTGTTATTTCTTTAGTAGCTACCTTTAAACCTCATCTTCTAAATTTCCGGTACACCAATGATGCGTTTTTAACTTCCTGAGGCGTCACCACACTCCACATCCTACCAAGTTGTTTAAAAAATCTTTCCATATTTATTTTCAAGGCTCAAATATCATAATTGAATTTAAGCAGGGCAGCTGTTCTTGAGACTGATCTGATGGGGGAGTCGAGGAGAAGCTCTGTATCCTGGAGGCTGACAGCTCTAAACCCATTCGTCATGTGGAAAAGTGATCAGGGATGCTGCCTGTCGAGCACAAACTAGAAGGCTGTGCATACACAAAAATTCTGTTCGCGTTCAGGCGGGACGTCTTCCTGTCCCTTGATAGTCAGGCTATTTGGTAAAGTTATGAAACTGAAGCAATCCACCACAGGCAGTCCATCTGCTTTAAACACACAGAGTCCACAGCATTGGTGAACGACATTCTCCCTTTCTTGTTATGGCTTCAGCAACAAAAAACACTTTTACAATGGACTGAAAAAGAATGAACCGACTTAAAATTCTAGAAAGCGGAGAAACAAATGCTTTACAAACCATCAACATTCAGTATCTGACAGGAGTGAGACCAAAAAGAGCCAGACAAATCAGAGATGGTTGCTAAAACCTTGTCAGTTCTCCAGAACTAAACTTCTGAAGACATCAATGAGCTCATGTAATAAAAGTTTTGATTAAAAGAACAATACAGTGATCAAAACCAGTTGAGTACCATGAAGTGTATCCTTTCACATGGTGGTGCTACAGAGGTAGTGTCGATGTAGCTCGATGTCTGAAGAAAGAGAGTCAGATGAACTTGTTTCATCCCAAGTCTCTGATTCAGCACACCTGACTTGAATCAATGGGTGATTTACAGGCTTTTGAAGAACTTGAAGGCATTCTGAAGAGGTGACTCAACCACCGAATTAGGAGTGTTAGAACAGTGACCCAACTTAAAACATGCAGGACCGTGGCCCTGGAGGGCTGGAGTTTGAGACCCCTGCTCTACATAGTAATCGCCATTTACTACTACAGGGTAAAAATACCAAAACACTCCAGTAAAGTACCCTACTAATACATTAGACTGAGGAAGCATGTAAAAATAACCACATTAGCACCCTGAATGTCTGCCAACAAAATGGAATGCAGCCTTCTTTAATTCAGTTATATGAAATCACTTTATTCTTGTAATAATGTAATTTAGAAATGCAATTACAGCATCAAACTTGTTGACTCACTACCATTTTAGGTTATTTTTACTGAAGACACAGCTTTCTGTTTTGTAATGTACGGAATTTGGTAAATGACTTTATCGAAAGCAGCCTAAATTTACCCAACAGGAGGAAACCCACATGCATGGAGACAACATGCAAACTCCACGCAGAACGGCAAGCAGCCAAGAACCGACCCTTGCAAACTGTGCCACCATGCAGCCATGCTGACGTGGATCAAAATCACATTATGTGCAAGATTTGTAACTAGTGCACCACACAGCAGCAGCAGCGACACTGTTCAACCACCTGAAACTGAGCCGTGTGTTTCAAACCCAATGAATAATCATCTAAAATAATTGTGATCATGTCAATAATGACCAAACTAACTGTGATGATCTTTTCCTTATATTCAAGGAGTCTGCAAAATGAAAATGAAGATGAAATATTTAGTTTGTAATGTGGTTGGTTAATAGTTCTGTACACTAATTGTCTGGCTGTCTGCGTCATAAGGTTGGTGTTTTCATCTTTAGTTCTACATCCATATCATTAGGTCTCTGTCCACGTGTAGTTTCAGTACATGAGAGATCATTAAACATTAAAACATGTCCAATAACTTGACAAGATATCAAGGGAAACTGCAAGAAAGGCCATAATTTAGCAACAACATTGTGACTACAGCGTGACGACGAACATGAGGAACCAAATGGGATGAAGCAGCGGACAAATCACAGAAGAGAGCCGAAATCTTTTTCTGACAGCAAAACTATTATAGCAGATATATTCAGGAAAAAATAAGTAAATTTCTATTAATTATGAAGTTTATAAATAAGGAAAAACTTGAATAAGATCCTTACTAGATCTTAAAATGATGTAAACACAACCTCAGATAAACACAACCACCTGACATAACACACTGTCATTATTTATACACACAGAGTCAGTGTGTGAAACACTAATTAAACCCCATGAGTCAACAGCTTGTATAAAAACCTTCATCAGCAGTAAGTTGAAGTACTCGTCTTCTGTGTGGTCTCATTGGAGAGGAAGACTGAACCCCAGCGATTTTTGTTCTTTTGATTCACAAACTTTTACAACCCGTCTGTCACAGCGTCTCAGCACAATGTAGATTTGTTTCTGATGTAGATTTGTTCAGAACAGCACTCCACCAGCGTGCTAAAAGCTGTTATGAGCCATCTGTGCTGACATATTGCTTTTGTTTAATTTTCCAAACATATTAATGACCAAACATCTCCACTTTTGGAGCTTGTCCAAAGAGCACTGACATAGAAGTGTTGTGGTTTTTCAGATATCACCTTAAGCAAACTAAACTTGGTCAGACTTTTCTGAATTAAAGCATCATAAACTTTTAACTTAACTAAAACTTTAGATGCTTGGTTAGCTTTTTGCTGCTGCATTTTAGTTGTTTTATTTCTCGTATTGCTCTGCTGATTAGAGTCGTTTACAGACTGCTGTATTTTTCACCATCACCTAAAAAGTCTGCATCAAAACTTCCCCTCAGTTGCTGGTTCACTTCCCAACTTTTGAAACACTTTGTTCAGGATGTTTACTCCCATCATTAAGCTGCTGCTGTATCCAGTCCCTGTAGATGATTTTACCGTACTCCTTGCTGTTGGTGTGCAGCTAAATTTGGGCCACGACAGAACGTCGGCTGGACTGGGATCAGCATCCAATCAGCTGTTGAGGGTCACTTCAGTTCCGAGTCATCGCACTCATTATTGACACGTGAAAGTCTCGACTACAAGTACAAGACAAACCCATTTTTTAAGATTTGTTTACAAGAAAAAAACATCTTATATTCTGAACAATAAGGTACTTCAAGCTAACATTAAAAAGATGGTTATTACGCTACGCAAGACATCGCTGACCATAGACTGCGGCTCCGCCCACTTACATGTCAGCTAGGGCTGAAATGATTCCTTGAAATATTCCAACAATTTGATTATCACAACAGCACCATGTCAACAACCTTTTACAAACTGATGTGTGTGACTCAAGCTGGATTCCCTGCAGTAGAGACCTTCTCTTTAGAGAGCACCTTCTAAACTAGCACCTCATTTTTTCTACTCTACTCTTCTCTTTGTGCACTTCCCTCTATGCTGGTACTCTTTTCCTACACTATCACCTCTGGCAGAGCCTGACTAGTGTTCTTCCCTCTCAGTAGTTTATCGTTAAACTCAATGGTAACTAGTTTGTTCACATTTGTAAGTCACTTTGGATAAAAGCATCTGCTACACATATAAAGAAACATCTTGGCATTCCTGTCAAGACTTTATCATTTACAAACTACAGGAATTACAGAGAGTAAGTAACTGATTCATAGATAAAAACCAGTTTAAAGAGATGAGTTTTGAGCTGCTTTTTAAAAGAGACACAGGGGGATGGAGGTCCAGCACACATGACCTAAATATACTTCCCTGCAGCTCATTTTACAAAACATCCAATCCTAAGTGTGTTAGAATGCACAAGTTCAGTCCAGTCCTCCTCTTTCCTACTCATCAAAGTTCTGAACACAATATCTGAGAAGCCTTGAGGCTATTTTCTTTACTTTCTTATTTAAACAGAGACTGAAAAACATTAGCTGAAGACTATATTTATATATTTTATATGTATATCCCCATACATCCAGCGTGATGTTAAATTTAAAAAGTCTGTTTCTAGTTGGTGTTTGAGACAGATGAGTAATTTATTTATCTACAAATTAAAAACCCAGTGGAACTCATCAACTGACACTAAACACACACACGACTATAATTAGAAATACTACAATTAACATTTTAGTCAATTTTGTGCACTTAACACTTTAACTTCCACGCCAAGAAAAAACAAAACAATAAAAATATGTTCTTTGCATTGCTTGTTCATTTGGGGCGGTAAGGGTCATAATCAAAGTGCTGAAAATCCTCAAAAATTCTTCAAAATTGATGCAGCATTTTCAAGGTTTGGAATGTGCTGGAAACTGTAACTGATTAGAATTATAACATTACATTTTCTGAGACTTAAATAATATTGTGCGTATTTTTTGTGGGTTTTTTGTGTCTGTTTATTTCATCACCAGTGTAAAATCTTTAAAAATCAAACACCTTGGAAGTGTTTGAATTTAGATTTTGTCCTGTGCATATACAGTATGAATCATGTATAAGGGAATATTAATGTAAAGAATTATAACAATTACCCTAAAATATATTAAACTCTAGTAATATTTAACATATCATAAAAGTATTCTTAAATTTTGTTGAATTTTTTAATTTAGTGGGAATTTTTTTTGTTCAGTTCAGTGCACACTTTAATGAGATATAAGAAGTAAAATGTGTTCTACCGGTTGGTTGATCTGCTAGTTAAAGGACTAACCTGGTCTTTGTCAGTCACATGACTTACCCCCCCCCCCCCCCCCCCCCCCCCCCCCCCCCAGCACCCTCTTAGATGGTTAGTGGATGTAAACAGACTAGCATTGTATGATGGCAATGTTTTATAAACTATAAATGGGGAAAAATAAGACAGAACATATATTCTATCCAATGAAACGTTTGCCAGGGATGAATATTTAGCAAAGTTGGTCACTAAAAACGATATCAATCCATACAACCTGAGGGTTAACACTCAGAACTCCTCCCCCAATTTCCTCTCTGGATATTATCAATTAGCTGGTTTGTATTGCAGAATAAGTGTAGACACTTCTGGGACTTTTCTGAACTATAATCATTTGCAGCCCATGGACTTCTTCAATGGCTGGGTGAAGGGTTTATTCTTATTGCAATCGGACGTATGCACAATGCACAGTCGTCACTGCAAATGTAAGAAAAAGATAAACTACTAAAGTGAGTTTAAAACTCATTTAGTTTATCTGCATAGAAACCATGATCATGGTTTGTGGACTACCCAAAATGCATTGCGTGTTTGCAAAAAGTCTTCAGGGAAAGTGATCATATTTGATCACTTGTGAGTGATATCAATTGGGATTTGCAGCATAAATCTGATAGCTCAACAAATGAAAACATTTTAAAAAAAGGGAAACAAATTTAAGTTTGTGCAAATGCTTAAAAAGTTAACTAAAAAAACAAATACATTTTAGACTGAAAAATAAATGTAAACAGAAATTTAAGTAGAAAATTACCAACATTTAAAAACAGAGCAATAACAAAAATACATTTAAAAACTAAAATAAACAAATTCATAAGTGAAGTGAAATAACAGATTATTTAAAATTCTAATATGAAAAAGTACAAAATCATAAAAGTCATTTTAATAACCCATTAACACTATTTGAAGGTTTAAATTGTGTTTCAGCCAGCGGCCTAACGCTGCTGTGTCACAGGATGGGACTACTTTATGTTTTATTCCAGCTGAGAATACAGTTAGAAGTAAATTCAGTGCATCTGAATGACCCACACATCAACAGAAACCTCATTAGGAGACAGGCCTTCTTACCTAAAAGCTTCTTCACCTCCTCCGCGCTCATGTATATGTTGACGCCGGGGTTAGAGCTGACGCCCGAGGGGCTACTCGGGTTGGCGAGGCAGCCGGTGCCCTCCAGCAACAGCAGGAAGAAGAAGCCCCCGAGCCTCCACAGCACCGAGTGCGGCCAGCCTCGGGACTCACACGGGCTGCCGGAGCTGCGAGTCAGCCCCGACATAGCAGCGATCGTCGGGCTCGCTGTTGTGCTCGCTGTTGACCAGTCGACAATTCCTTTCTCATCCGTCCCTGAAGCGAACCCCGGGAGGAAACATTACTAGTTACATATCACGCCGCAGCGTCACTTTTAGCCGTAACTCCCTTTTAGTCACAAGTCAGTTTTTTGTTTGTTTTCTCCTTGTTAGCTGAAACGGGCTAAGTTAGCCGGAGCGGGCTAACTTTAGTTTAGTTGTGCTAACCTTCCGCGGTCAGACTGCTATCCTCTGTTTGAACATTCAGGAGATTTACGACGTTTTCCAGCCAAATAAAAGACACGCTGCTTGTCGCCACATTGTGGAACATTGATTAGTGAGGGCGAAAACGAAACAAGAAAAAAATGAGGTGTCCAAAAGCTGCAAAGTAGCTAAAGACATCAAGCTTTCTCCTCCTCAGTGTGTCCTCCCGTAGCTTTTTCCTCACTATCTCAGTTTTCACCCGGGACAGGGTGGGAGGGGGCGGCGAGGAGGCGCTGCTCCCACAGGCGGAGTGCTGCCTTCAGGTGCAGTCGGAAATACTTATCAGGTAGCAGAAAGACAGTCCACAACTGCTCTTGTCTTAACTACATTTTCACCTAATATAATATTATGTCATACCATATGAATAATTACCCACGCATCGCTTTTGACTTTTATTTTTATCCAAGCATCACCACAAACAAACTTCCTAAAGTTTTGAAATCTTTTTGTCCTTCCTCTGCTTAAAGGAGGCGGCCAATTGTAAATAATTACAGGCCTATTTTAAAATGATGTATTCTGGTGAAAGAATTGGAAAAAGCTGAAGATTTTTGATAGAACCGACACTTTTCAGTCAGGTTTTGGGAAGATGATGGTAGATGTAGTGGTCTGTGATGGACAATGGATCTATAGTGGTCTGTGATGGACAGGAAGGATCTCCTGTAGTGGTCTGTGATGGACAGGAAGGATCTCCTGTAGTGGTCTGTGATGGACAGGAAGGATCTCCTGTAGTGGTCTGTGATGGACAATAAGGATCTCCTGTAGTGGTCTGTGATGGACAGGTAGGACCTCCTGTAGTGGTCTGTGATGGACAGGTAGGACCTCCTGTAGTGGTCTGTGATGGACAGGTAGGACCTCCTGTAGTGGTCTGTGATGGACAGGTAGGACCTCCTGTAGTGGTCTGTGATGGACAGGAAGGATCTCCTGTAGTGGTCTGTGATGGACAGGAAGGATCATCTGTGCTGCCTGCAGCAGATCTGAAGAACCTCTGACTGAAGACACTCTTGTTGAGTTACTATCTTGTGTAGCAGATGCTCAGGGATCCAATCAGCTCTAGAGGCTCCAGAGTCCCTAGGACAGACCCTGCATTCTTTATCACCTATGCTGGTTTTCCTAGTTCAGTGGACTGTTGGCATAATAAGAACAGAACCTTTGAATGAAGACTGTAATCATCTGCACCTTTCTGACATTAACGTAGTTGCAGGTGAGATTCAGATGAGAACAAAAACACCTTTCTGAACTAATGTAGTGATAACAGAGTGGGCCAATCAAAGTTTGACTTCATCAAGCTCTTGCTGGGGAGGTTCCAAGCAGTGTGTGAATTGGCTGGGATGAAGATCAGCACCTCCAAATCTGAGACCATGGTTCTCGACCAGGAAAGTGTAGATTTCCAACCTTAGGTCAGGGGAGAGGTCCTAACTCAAGTGGACAAGTTTGAGTTTGCCTTGAGCAATCTGCCTTGAGTTCAAGGCAGATTGAACAGCATCTGCAGTGACGAGGAACTAGTCAGTGGTGATGATGTATTCATATTTCAATCCTCACCTATGAGGATGAGCTTTGGGTGATGACCAAACGAACAAGATCACCCAAATGAGCAGAAGCGAAGTGAGGAACAAGCAAAGACGTGTCCGAGATTTGAAGTTGGCAATAAATCTTGATGAAAGGACTAAGGAGAGACACTGCTGCAGATCAGTGACACATTAGCAGCTTTTCTCAGAATTTAAAGTAACTCTAGCTCAAAAGGTCCCACTGATGCATTAGAACACACCTGTTAGTAAACCTCAACAATTTTGATTGTGACCATTTGTCATTGAAAATAACTAGACAAATGGTCACAAACGAAGTTGGCTGTACATTTAACTGCAGCAGCACGAACATCATAAACTAACAAACGGTCTCATGACCGTTTACTAACAGGTAGTGTCTTAATGCATCAGTATGACTTTTTTTTGATCAACTATTTTTTTTAAATACCTGCCTATCAGTCCTGATGCTGGCAGAATAGTTTGTGGAGTGGAGGAATCAGCAGTGGTGGTTTATTATAAAGCACCTTAAAAACAACAAACAATGTTGACCAAAGTGCTGTACAAGTACCATACTTAAAACTACTTTTCCTTTCAGGGTCTCCTCACTCAGTCAATCATCTGTCTCCATCTAACCCTCTACTACATCCTCTACTCTCCCACCAATCAGCTTCATGTCCTCTTTCACTGCATTACCACCATCAGAGTGTGAAAGTGTGCAGAGGTCTGTGAATGACTGATTGTAGTGCAGCTTTGGACATTACCATTTACCATGACTGGATTAACTGATGACCAAAAACAAATAACAGTGCAGTTTGTGCTTTTTACCAAAAGGCTAATTGCATTATGCAAATGGATTGCAATTAAAGTGCTCCTCTTTACTTTCAATGCATGGAATCCACTTAGTGCTTTATTTACACAGTAATTCACTGTTATATAAACGTACACAGTACAGTAAGTGTAAATCCTTTGAATATCAGTCTAAAATATTTCTCATGCTCATAGATTCAATATGGCAAAGAGCAAAAACATACAAATACAATTACACCAGAAATGAAAACATTTGATCATTTTTATTATTAAAATATTCACCTACAAAATGACCTATAAACACTATGTACAAATTAGCGAGCATTGATGCCTGTTAAGACACAGAGTAAGACACAGTGCTTATAACAGTATTCACCCTCCTGGATGTATTACCCTGTTGTTACTTCTATAAATCAATCACGATCAACATCATTTAATTTATTTGATCGATAATCTGACCAAAAAACACTTTGTCAAAGTCAAATCTGATTTCTACAAAATAATGACAATTAAATAATTTATATAACAAAATAAGTGACTGCATAAATATTCACTTCCTTTAAAGCGGCTGACCTAATTCACCAGAGGTCCAGCCAAATGGTGCTAGTAGTCTCGATCACCTGAGGTCAGTGACTGTGTCTCTAGTGATTGTAGTATAAAAACACCTGTATCTGGAAGGTCCATTCATATTCCTGCTACCATCACAGCATGAAGGCAGAAGAACCCCCAAGTAAATCAGAGAAAAGTTTATTATAAAGAATCAGTCAGGTGATGGATACAAAACATTTCTAAAGCTCTGAGCATCTCCTGGAGTTCAGTTAAATCTATCTTCAAGTAACGGAAGAAACGTGGCACCATGGGTAAATCAGAACCTAGATCTGACTCACGCTGAGTGAACAGGAAGGAGACTATAGTGAGAGTCCACTAGGTCACCTCTGAAGGAGTTACAGACTTCATCAGCTGAGATGGGAGGGTCTCTGAAAACAACTGATGACCAGGTTCTTCACTGGTCAGAGCTTTATGGGAGAGTGGTGACGAGAAAGTTACTGTTGAAGAAAACTCAGATTAAATCTGGACTATAAGGCCTGTTGGAGACTCCATGGTCAAGTGGAAGAACGTTACCGGTTATTTGGGCCGATGAGACCAAAATGGACATCAAACACTGAACATCATCACAAACACTCCATCCCCACTGTGAAGCAGGGTGGTGGCAGCATCATGCTTCTCAGCAGCAGGTCCTGGAAGGCTGGTGAAGGTCAAATGAATGCAGCAACATACGTAAAGAGAAATCCTAGAGGACAGTTTGATTCCATCTGCTAGAGAACTACAGCTGGGAGGAGATTTATTTTCCAGCAGGACAACGACCTGAAGCATCCAGTTAAAGCCACAGAGACGGTTGTTGAGTGTCAAAGTCACGTCAAAGTTCAGACCTCAGTCCCAAAGAGGTTTAGTGTCTGGACTAGAAAAGGTCTGTTCAGACCCTGATGATCCACCAACCTGACAAAACTGTTTAACCAGGAAGAATGGAGACAGAGAGCTGTAGAGTCCAGATGATCAGACTGACAGAGACCTGTCCTCAGACTGATAGAGACCTGTCCACAGACTGACAGAGACCTGTCCTCAGACTGATAGAGACCTGTCCTCAGACTGATAGAGACCTGTCCTCAGACTGATAGAGACCTGTCCACAGACTGATAGAGACCTGTCCACAGACTGATAGAGACCTGTCCTCAGACTGATAGAGACCTGTCCACAGACTGATAGAGACCTGTCCACAGACTGATAGAGACCTGTCCACAGACTGATAGAGACCTGTCCACAGACTGATAGAGACCTGTCCACAGACTGATAGAGACCTGTCCTCAGACTGATAGAGACCTGTCCACAGACTGATAGAGACCTGTCCTCAGACTGATAGAGACCTGTCCTCAGACTGATAGAGACCTGTCCACAGACTGATAGAGACCTGTCCACAGACTGATAGAGACCTGTCCTCAGACTGATAGAGACCTGTCCACAGACTGATAGAGACCTGTCCTCAGACTGATAGAGACCTGTCCACAGACTGATAGAGACCTGTCCTCAGACTGATAGAGACCTGTCCACAGACTGATAGAGACCTGTCCTCAGACTGATAGAGACCTGTCCTCAGACTGATAAAGACCTGTCCACAGACTGATAGAGACCTGTTCACAGACTGATAGAGACCTGTCCTCAGACTGATAAAGACCTGTCCTCAGACTGATAGAGACCTGTCCTCAGACTGATAGAGACCTGTCCACAGACTGATAGAGACCTGTCCTCAGACTGATAGAGACCTGTCCTCAGACTGATAGAGACCTGTCCTCAGACTGATAGAGACCTGTCCTCAGACTGATAGAGACCTGTCCTCAGACTGATAGAGACCTGTCCTCAGACTGATAAAGACCTGTCCACAGACTGATAGAGACCTGTCCTCAGACTGATAGAGACCTGTCCTCAGACTGATAGAGACCTGTCCACAGACTGATAGAGACCTGTCCACAGACTGATAGAGACCTGTCCTCAGACTGATAGAGACCTGTCCACAGCCTGATAGAGACCTGTCCACAGACTGATAGAGACCTGTCCTCAGACTGATAGAGACCTGTCCACAGCCTGATAGAGACCTGTCCACAGCCTGATAGAGACCTGTCCTCAGACTGATAGAGACCTGTCCACTCAGACTAAATGCTGGGACAACAGTCAAGGTGCTTCTACTAAATACTGACATGAAGGGGGTGAATATTTATGCAGTCAGTTATTTCATGTTATCCGTTTTTTTCATGACTGATTTACAAAACCAATAAAAGGGTAAACCATCACTGGGGATGCATCATTTTTATAGACACTGTCTTTTACACAGATAACACTTTGCACCATCTAAAGAGTAGATTATGAATTCATGGGCTGTGGTGATGAGACGTATGTTTTACTTCATTTGGAAAAACAACAGGGACAGTGAGTTTACTTACACTACTTTACAACAATTTCCCTGAGGGACAAACCATAAATAGAAGCCTCTCCTAATGTGTCAACATGGACATGGAAATGAGGTATATATTGTCTCCTATTAGTCTTAGTAATATTTGGTCAAACATCAGCCAGCAACATCCTAATTGATGTGGGTCACGTGTCCTTTGAGGATGAAGCACACAGATGCAGCCATAATCAGATGGATGACTGTTTCTGTTACAGTGGGTCTTGACAGGGTTTCTCAGCAAAACACATATAGTCAGATACTTCAAGTAGATTATATACACCACAAACAGAGGAAGGAGGTTTTCTTTACATGACAGTGAAGACAGTTCTTTCATCAGCTTCCAAGTGCTCTAGAAGAAAGAATTAAAAAGCAGTTTAGAGCTAATTGCTGAATTGATTTTGTATTGATTGGTGTATCAGCAGCCCAAAGTCTGTGCATCAAACAGAACGTTTAAAATATCAGAGAGGCAGCTGGTAAGATAAACTCTTAAACTACAGGCTGTGGAGATGTGTGCTGCTGCTGTGGAGAGCTGGTATGTATCCACAGAGCTGACTGCCTGTTTCTGAAATGCTTGTTGTTTCAGTGATGATGTTAGAAAGGCTCAACACCAATCAGACTGTAAATAAAAGCCCCACCTTTACTAGTATTGAACAGCTTATTATTGCGTCTCATTTCACATGCACAGTTTTGATAAGCATCAGTGCGCCATCTGCTGGAGAGAAGAAACTAAACAATAGGAAGTACAAATAGGAGTCAGCAGTAGCAGGATTTCCACTCTACAGCAGTTTGTCATGTACTGTACGTTCTTGACTTCTATGATGACCTTATTTAAATTATTTCCTGTGTAAGTTTGAACAGTAATGTATTAATTAACTTAATAACAAGGTGTATTTTTCTTATTTAAATTCTGACGTTTTCTATCGTTTCATTAAAAACCTACCAGCTAACTAAAAATCCATCTATCTAACTATCTACTTACTGATAAATAAATGGTGGGAAAAAGGAAGAAAATTCTTGGTTATTGAGTTGAATCCAGTTAAAACAGCTCTGGGAGAAGTTTGTTCCTTTCAAGTGGAGAAAGCACAGATTAAATAACTGTAAAATTTTAAAGAAGCAGTTTATAAGCAGGGTTAATGAAATATTCACCTCATCTTTAAATATATAGTATTTATTAAGGGAACAAGTCTATCCAAATCAACCTGGTTCTGTGTGGAACCAGTCATCATTGCCCCTTGGTTACATAATCAATTAACTGTGATTATTGGTAAAGTTGAGTCCTGATTACTGCCAGACCTGTAGAGTTAAGAATTCACTTCAATAGAACCTGTTTGACAACATGAAGGAGGCTAAAAGATCTCAAAAATAGCATGTCCCGTTCTAAAAAGGTGCAAAAATAAAATATTGCTGGTTAAGGTCAGAGGTCAGGATTCTTGTCTCACATTTACTAAGAACATCTTGGTGCTCCCAGAGTCTGGGAAAGTATTCTGTGGACTGATGAGACAAAGTGGACCACCTGGAAGGTGTGTGTCCCGTCCCTCCTGGAAGGTGTGTGTCCTGTTCCATCTGAAGGTGTGTGTCCCGTTCCTCCTGGAAGGTGTGTGTCCCGTTCCTTCTGGAAGGTGTGTGTCCCGTTCCTCCTGGAAGGTGTGTGTCCCGTTCCTCCTGGAAGGTGTGTGTCCCGTTCCATCTGGAAGGTGTGTGTCCCGTTCCATCTGGAAGGTGTGTGTCCCGTTCCTCCTGGAAGGTGTGTGTCCCGTTCCTCCTGGAGTCAAACTAACTCAGTATTTCATCCTGTCAGACATGGTGGTGGTACTGTGATGGTCTGGTCTTCAGGACCTGGACCACTGGCTGGAACTGATGGAACCATGAATTCTGCTGACTACCAGAAAATCCTGAAGGAGAATGTCTGACCTTTGACCTTAGCCTGTTTATGATGGAAATCCCTATAATGTGGCTGAACTGAAACAGTTCTGTAAAGAGTGGGACAGAATGTCCTCCACAGAGACGTGAGAGACTCATTACTAGTTATCACTAATGCTTTTTCACACAGAGCCAGGTTGGTTTGGATAAACTGATAAATGAAACCATCATTTGAAATCTGCATTTTGCCTTTACTTTGGTTATCTTTGAAATTTGTGATCATTTCTGACATTTAAATGACAAAAAAGCAAAATGGATCTGAGAGGGTTAAGTACTTGTTCCAAAAGTCAGGAAAACAAACCTTTATTGTTGCCTGGTTCTTCTTCTGGCTGTTGGGAAAGTTAACATCAGGGTGTTAAAAAACTACATTAGTTAATGTAGCTGAAAATAACACCAGTGTTTACTCAGAGTGTTTATCTTACTTTGACTTTTTTTGGGAAGTGTCGGTTCACAAATCTCCTGATAACACACATCCTGTTGTATTTTATATGTCCTTTTGTACCTGCAAAAATGAAAACATTCATTTATTTGATCCACTGGATTAGCAGACATTCATCAGCGTTATAAAGAAGGTGCAAAGTCTAGATGAGCCAGCTGGACTCACAGGTAGTGACACACTCCACCGTCCCAGACAGGAACACTTTTGGTCTCAGAGTAGAGACGGGTACATGGGTGAGGTACTCGCTGGCACGCTGAAGAAAAAAAAAAGTCCAACAACATGAGTTACGAATGCTGCTGGGAGAACAATGCCTGCAGGAGAGTTTGGAAGTCTTGTTGCATGGAACTGGGTTTCTCTCTGGCTGAGGGATGGTTTCAGGAAATCATTGTTTAAACAATTCTGACACTGGATGTTTGATGGACAAATAATATTAAAGAGGGATGAGGTTATGTTCAGTCTCCCCTTCTAAAACATGTTCTAAACCAAAAGTCAAACTCATATTTCTACTATCATTTTAAAGAGACTTAGAAAGAATGGTTTGAATAATAAACTGAAAATATTATTAGAGTTCCGTGAATCAAATATTTGGAAACCAGAAACCTTGAAGGGCTTAAACACAAAATAAAGCATTTTTTAATGAAAAAAAAAAAAAAACTTCTTTCTCCTTTCTAGCCATCATCAAAAATTTGGAGACTGATGTGTTGGTCTGTGTCAGATGTTTCTATGGTTATGAAGTAAAATACAAGTATTTCATTAGTTTCAACCCATTCTTCAACAACGCTTGGAGTTTGTCAGAATTTGTGATTTTTTGTTTGTCCACCCTACTCTTGAGGGTTGACAAAGTTAATTGAGATTAAGTTCTGTGGAGTTTCCTGGACCTGGACCCAACACGTTGATGTTTTGGTCTTTGAGGCTCTTAGAGCTGACTTTAGCCTTGTGACCTGCTGCTCCATCATCCTGGAATATACTGTATGTCATTCATCATCAAACTGTTGTTGGATGGTTGGAGGAGTTCCTCTGGGAGGGTGTTTAGGTACCATTCTTTATTCATGGCTGTTCTGAGGCTAAACTGTGAGTGAGTCCACTCTCTTGGCTGAGAAGAAACCAACACATGAATGATCTCCAGATGCTTTACTAGACACAGGACTGATGGGAGCTTCACCTTTTCTCTCCAGACAATTATTTTTCCAGAAGCTCCAAACAATCAGAAGAGTCATCAGAGAAAAAGACTTTCCTCCAGTCCTCAGCCCAGCCGTCCAATCCCTGGACCTTTACCAGAACACCAGCCTGTCTCTGATGGTTTTCTTGGAGAGAAACAGCTTCTTTGCTGCCCCTCTTGATGTCAGTCTCCCCCAAAAGCCTCAGACGCTCTCTAACCTGCTGCTGACATTCCTGACCAAGTCCTGTTTTGGTGGAGTCTAGATCCCACAGATGGTCTACTACAGAAGACAGTCCTGGTGCTGCTAGACTGTTTTTGGTGCCCTGAAGCCTGAAGTGCTTTTTGGAGGGAATGAGTTCATTGTATTTAATCTGATCACTCTTCAGAACATCTGGAGTTTGTATGAACTGCCATCATAACATCTGATGTGTCAATCTTTGTGACAGCATGGATTTTTATATGGGACAGATTTTTTAAAAAGTTTATTTGATCAATTAAAGAGTGTTATTGTTTAAAACATTAACAAGAGAAGCAACATCCTGGCATATCTGATTAAAACTGAATGCTCCTGGGTGTGGAGGATGAGGAGAGATGTGAACTTACACAGTTCACAGAGTCGGCCTTTAAATCCTGCTGCACAGCTGCAGATGAAGGAGCTGCCCTCGTTCACACACGTACCCCCATTCTGGCAGGAGCGACTGCGGCAGTCCTGGGACAACTCTAAAGACAGCAGCTGCCATTAGCATCCTCACAACAGAACGGGCTGGTTTCAGCTTACAATCCACATTATCCACAGCTGATACCATGTGTTGATAGCCTCCAGCTCTACTCACACACCAGAATATGCATTTCATACATATGCCTCACATTAGCTGGGATCACTTACACGAGTAAAGTGCTATCCATTTAAAACAGAAAACAGTGAAACACCTACCAGGCTGGGAACTTCTGGAACTTTTTTCTTCAAATTCAAGTGCAAGGCTAATTTTGTTTGTCGTCTCCTCCAGCTTTTCTAATCTGATAGGTGGATCAGGCTCTGCAAGGCAAACATTTCCTGTTATGTATGACTGAAAAGACAAAACAGATCAAACCTAATGACTCCAGTAGAATTTAGATGTCGCACTGAGATTCCTCAGTGTTAAACAATATTGTGACACTGAGAGCAAATCAGTCTTAAAGAGGACAGAAAATCTTAAGAGAAAGCATTTCAGTCTGGTTGAAGTCTGCACTGTGACTGGACCATAGCAGAACCTTGATTCTTTTCTTTTTTTGGACTTTCTGGTGCAGATTTACTGCTTGATCCAAGCTTCAGCTGTCCATCAGATGGCTTCACATTTGACTCTAGAATACTTGGGTTGATGATAGAGGGGTTCATGGAGGACTTAGTGACCAAACCATCAGCCCTCCTTCCACCATGCTGACAGCTGGAATGAGCGGTTTGTGTTGATGCATTTATAGAACTTTTTTTGTGTAATTTTGACCACTCAAAGTGCTTTACACTCAAAGTCGCATTCACCCACCTTTACCATCCACACAGGGTCTACATGGGGTTCAGTGTCTTGCCAAGGATGGGAGTAGTCATTTCCTGTACTCTGTCTCTTGAATGAACCTGTCAGTGACCTCTGTACTTACACAGTTTGGTCATCAAATCAAATCAAGTCAAATCAAACTTTATTTATATAGCACCTTTCATGCCAGAGCGAGCAACACAAAGTGCTTGACAGATTAAAATGACCCATACAACCCACATTCCCTCCCTTTTCCACACATAGAACAATTATGACACTCTCCCCTCCCAGTCCACAACCCATTCCCAGGCACACATACACCCACACATACACATAAAAACCACAGTAAACACTATGTTGAGCTCAGATGGCTCCAGTAATGAGCAACACGCCATCAAGTGGGCCCTCTGCCTCGTCAGCTGTAGAACCAGGTCAGCAGCAGGTCTAAATACATGCACCATTACACCTCTAGATAATAATGACTGAGCAAATAAACTGCTGTAGTTCGTCATGTAGCATGTGAAATCATTAAAACGTACTCGCGTGATGCTGAATGGCTTTCCGAGGCAGGTGAGTGAACTTTGCCGTTATCTTTCCCCTTCTGTCAACCAGCTCAGTGTACCTGCACACAACAACAACACAAATATAATGTTTGACAGCTTTATCCGTGCCTGTTATTCCAGTTATTAAGGGCCACACCCACTGGTGACATCACTCAGAGCAATGAGAGTCTTTAGAAACAGGAAGTTGTCCTCTGACTCTAGCAATTTTTTTGGCTTGTCAGATTGGGAGCGACACTGCTGAAGATTTGAGATAAATTACTGGCTAATTTTCAAATACTGAAAACCATTTTTGCTCATAAATGTTATATTGATGCATTAGAATACTATATTACCTGCCTAAAAACCTCTAAAATTTAGCATCAGACATTTAATTTATTCCAACCAATATCCAAATTACTATGCCAGCAGCAATAACGCTATAATATAAACTGTCTCATGGTAAATTGTTGAGGTTTACGTATATTTATATTTCAACAACAGATGGTGTAATCCAGGACATGCTACTGTGAAACATCACCTATGCAGTCCAGATATTGAACTGATAGCTGTAGGTTTTCAAATTCCATAAGAGAGTTTATCATTGTTGTCATGGTAACAGTATACATCCCACCATCAGCTTTTGCTGATGTTACAAACACAACACCCCAGAGCATTTACGGCAGTATCTTGAGATTTTAACCATTCCTCTCTCTCTTCTATACTTCCAGCCTTTCAACAGTATGTCAGCTGTTCCAGAGAAAATAAAACACTGGGTTTGCTACGTGTATGCTAATGTCAGGGATGTATACACAGCTCCTCTGGAAGACCTGCTCTTAGCAAATCAGATCATAATCTTGTTTCTCTCGCTTGTTAAAAAGGAACCTGTGACCATGAAGAACTGTGAGGAGACGGTCACAGGAAGCTGAAGAAACTCTGAAATGATGTTTAGAGGCTACTGACTGGGATGGACTGTGAGCCACATGGAGAGGACATCAATGTCATGACTGAGTGAAACGTCTGTATGGACAACGTAATCCACACCAGAACAGTGAGGTGATTCTCCAATAACAAACCCTGGATTACCACAGCACAGGAGCACAACAGGGAACTGTACTCGCTTTTTTCTTTTCCCTTCAGTGGTCGCCACAGTGAATCATCTAGCCATCACAGACCACTACAGAAGATCCTTCAAGTCCATCACAGACCACTACAGAAGATCCTTCAAGTCCATCACAGACCACTACAGAAGATCCTTCAAGTCCATCACAGACCACTACAGAAGATCCTTCAAGTCCATCACAGACCACTTGAAGATCCTTCAAGTCCATCACAGACCACTACAGAAGATCCTTCAAGTCCATCACAGACCACTTGAAGATCCTTCAAGTCCATTACAGACCACTACAGGAGATCCTTCCTGTCCACAGCTAGAACCATCTTTAATGATCCTTAATAAAAACCTAAATAAGTTACTAAAAAAAATGTAATTTCCCTCTGGGATGATAAAGTACTTTTGATTGATTGATTTAGCACAAGAGTTGTTTTAAATATCTGAATTTTAGCCACTAATTTGTCACCGATCTGTAGCAGTGGCTCTCCTGTTCTGATTAGTCATCTTATCAGAGGACTAATTCCTGTTTCAAGAGACCACACCCACTTTGAGTGATGTCACCAGTGGGAATGGTCACTGTAGATAAATAACTGATAGAATGCTGCTTCAGAATGACCCAAACATCCCTCTGAGGCTCTGCTCATACCGGGGCGATCCATCTGAGGTCTCTATGGTTCCTCCTAGGTCTTGAGTCTGAGAGGGCTGAAGCACACGTTCACTCTGAGAACCCTGTCCTGTCACTGTGGGCCTTTCTTTCCTCCCTGGTCCCACCTGCATTGGCACTGTGTCAGAAAAATGAGATATTTGTCAAGGAAATCGTTTATGATCAGATTTGTGATCGGTACATCAGCAGACATGTTTGGATATAATGTGAGGAAACATTCAGACTCACAGGTAGTGAATGTTAAGTGCTGTGGTATGCTGTGGATTTGTTCCTGCCCTGTGTTTTTGACGGCTGTAACAGACACATAGTAGTGCTGTCCTGGCGTCAGTTCACGAAGTGTATACGATCCTAATTTCCCATTGGGCAGAAAGCGACTCCTGGTATTCAGACCTCGGGTGACGTTGATCACAAAGCCATCTGGAAGATCCGTTGGTTGGCGGCTCCAGGTGATCAGAACTGAGTTAGAGGTCATGTGTGACAGGGAGAGGTTCTGAGGGGGAACAGGTTCTGTGGGTAACACATAACAAATGGTTAGACGGTTGTGTTAGCCTTTGCTGAACTGAAACTTTACATATGCACTCACAGGCAACTTTATCAGGTACAACTACTCAACTGCTTGTTAACACACATATACGGTATCTAATCAACCAATCACACACCAGCAACTCAATGCATTCAGGAATCTCAACGTGGAGAAGACTTCAAGTTGATCTAAATGGTTTTAAACAATAATCAATGGAGGACACATCACTGGATGGCTGCTCCTGGTGTTTTATTGGTTCCGTTTAATGTTTCATTGCTACTGTCTTTTATTTTTAGTGGCTTTCCTTTAGCTGATTGGTTTTTTAGATGGTAATGACTATTGAATGTTTTGACATGTTTTAGGTTCACTTAAAGCAGGTCACTCTTGACAATGAGACCTTGTGTCTCAATTAGATTAACCCGTATGAATTAAAGTAAAATAAAAAAAATACCGGCAATAAAAACTGATGATCAGAATGGAAAAGAAAGGAAATTTAATGGACTTTAAACCTGTTCCAACTAAGGTCAGTAGAACTGGATCTCTAAACCACAACATGTTGGACCTTGAAGCAGATGGACTACAGAAAAGACTGGATGACCAGAACTGGACCAGAGGAGACTGGATGACCAGAACTGGATCAGAGGAGACTGGATCACCAGAACTGGACCAGAGGAGACTGGATCACCAGAACTGGACCAGAGGAGACTGGATCACCTGAACTGGACCAGAATAGACTGGATCACCAGAACTGGATGAGAATAGACTGGATCACCAGAACTGGATCAGAGGAAACTGGATCACCAGAACTGGATCAGAGGAGACTGGATCACCAGAACTGGATCAGAGGAGACTGGATGACCAGAACTGGATCAGAGGAGACTGGATGACCAGAACTGGATCAGAGGAGACTGGATCACCAGAACTGGATCAGAGGAGACTGGATGACCAGAACTGGATCAGAGGAGACTGGATCACCAGAACTGGACCAGAGGAGACTGGATCACCAGAACTGGACCAGAGGAGACTGGATCACAAGAACTGGACCAGAATAGACTGGATCACCAGAACTGGATCAGAGGAGACTGGATCA
The DNA here is from genome assembly GCA_006937965.1 of Callopanchax toddi. Taxonomy (NCBI): domain Eukaryota; kingdom Metazoa; phylum Chordata; class Actinopteri; order Cyprinodontiformes; family Nothobranchiidae; genus Callopanchax; species Callopanchax toddi. Next base: position 1,286,857 of record SSNR01000175.1, read on the forward strand.
CCAGAACTGGACCAGAATAGACTGGATCACCAGAACTGGATCAGAGGAGACTGGATCACCAGAACTGGATCAGAGGAGACTGGATCACCAGAACTGGATCAGAGGAGACTGGATCACCAGAACTGGACCAGAATAGACTGGATCACCAGAGCTGGATCAGAGGAGACTGGATCACCAGAACTGGATCAGAGGAGACTGGATCACCAGAACTGGATCAGAGGAGACTGGATCACCAGAACTGGATCAGAGGAAACTGGATCACCAGAACTGGATCAGAGGAGACTGGATCACCAGAACTGGACGAGAATAGACTGGATCACCAGAACTGGATCAGAGGAGACTGGATCACCAGAACTGGATCAGAGGAGACTGGATCACCAGAACTGGATCAGAGGAGACTGGATCACCAGAACTGGACGAGAATAGACTGGATCACCAGAACTGGACCAGAAGAGACAGGAAGATGTTTCCTGGTCTGATGAGTCTGAGTTCAGCTGAAACAATCAGATAGTCAGAATTTAGTGTCACCATGAAAACATGGATCCATCCTGCATGGTACTAATGATTCACCGTGGTGGTGGTGGTGTGATGGTGGAGCAAATCTGGTCCCACCTTGATCTCCTTACTACCAACTAAGCAGCATTCAAACACCACAGCCTACCTGACATGCTGACCATGTCCCTCCCTTTATGGCCCCAGTATGACCTGCCAAACTGGCTCCATTAAAGACTAGACAGCCTAAAACTGAAGCAGAGCTTTGGCTGAGCGATACAACTCAGACAGATCTGCAAGAAAGCTGAACGAAAATGGAAAGAAGACAAATTTCATATTTTGAGACTGTATATTTTGGAAAAAATGATGAAGCTGATTGTAAATTGAGTGGTGCAATGGGCTCAGTTTATACTTCTATTATTATGGAATTTTTTGTGTTTTTTTAAGTATTTGAAAAAATCTATAGCAAACCAAATCAAATCTGGTGGTTTGTTAATACATTTTAATTGTCGCATAATTGTTTGAATCCAGAATCCATCTTTGAGTCTGAAATTCTATTTTGGTTTTAACCCTTATTTAGGTATTATCCCACTGAGATTAAGAATTTGTTTTCCAAGGGAGACCTTAAGGCAGGTGGGGTTCAGTATCTTGTCTAAGGATACTTCAACACCTGGGTGCCAGGAACTGAACCCGGGCTGCTCACATGAGAAGCAACTTATAGGGCACGGTCACCCCAATCCACTGTAAAACAGAACTTTCCTTCTTATGACTAAGAGATTGATATTTGATCTCTCGTCTGGTGCCCTGAATCAGTGTTTACTATTAATTTAGTTAATACATATCTGCTACACACTTCTGCATTATGGTGTCTGTTCTCACACTATTGCTGTTTCACTGACTTCCAATAAATTCCAGATTCCAAGTTAATATTCTGTTTTTGACTTTTAGAGGTCGACATGGACAACAGCCAGAAAACATCAGGGAACCTATAAATATATTTTATTTGTTTTTAGTAGATTTTTATTTTATGGGATGAAGCACTTTATAGTAATCTTGAAATGTGTTTTATACTTGAAATATTTCTTACTAACTAATAAAATGGAATAATCTACAGACTGATCCAACCTACTTGTCCAGAATTGCAGAGGTCCTGCTGAGTGGCTGGTGGAGGGAAACTCGTCTGGTCTGATTCCACTTTGTGTCAACACATCCACTGTGTACATCTGGCCAGCCTGTAACAAACTGAAACACAAAAAGTTTGGTTCATCCACTACGAGTTTTCTTTTACTGTTAAACACTTTCAGGTTCATGCTAAAATCAAAATCAGAAACTTTTAAAACACTTTCATGGTGAGCATTAGAGATTCTCCAGCACTTCACATCTTTGATGATTCACACAGAAATGAACTGAACATGTACTGCTGAATCCAGATGTTTACATATGTTATCTAATGTGATGGCCTCAGGCCATTTTCTGTGCCTTGAACTGCAAAATTGCAAACTCCTGATCTCCTGGCCCAGCGGTGCTACTCCTGGTCTGAGATTGGCTGCCCTGTCCCACTGGAACCTTCTTCTTCACACTGGTTGGACCATGCATCTTCTGCTCTTCCACTCAGTGGAAGTGAGTCATCTATTTAAGATGTTGGTCAGCACTGTAACCCCAGATTCTAGGGATGGGCTGCAAGACAACCGGCTAACAGCTTAGTGAGAAGACAGCACAATGATTAGAAAATGTTAGAAACTCCAGATGACTGTTGGTCTCCTCAGGCTGGAGCTCCACGAAGATCTGGTCTGGTGGAGAATCAACGATCAGGAAAAAGGTGAGGGATCAGCTCAGAACTACATGAGAGGACCTGGTCAATGACCTGAAGAGAGAAGGAACCATAGTAACACACTACGCCATCATGGATCAAAATCCTGCAGTAGGTCCTCCTGCTGAAGCCAGGACATGTCCAGGTCCATCTGAAGTTCACCAGAGACCATCTGGATGATCCAGAAGAGGTCTGGAAGAAGGTCAGGAGGTCAGAGGAGACCAAGATAGAACTTTTTGGTAGAAACTCCACTCTCTGTGTTTGGAAGAAGAAGGACAAGGACACCATCCCTGCTGTGAAGTATGGGGGTGGCAGCAGCACGCTGTGACAGTGTTTCCTGCAGGAGGAACTGATGTGCTTTAAAAAGTAGATGACCTCATGAGGAAAGAATATTATGGGGAAATATAAAGCAGCATGTCAAGAAATCAGCCAGGAGGTTGTAGCTTGGTCACAAATGGGACTTCCTAATGAACAATGACCCTAATCTCCATACCATAGAAAGCGTGTGTTAAAAATGTGTGTGAGAAAGGAAATGTGAGATTTCAAAGTAACTTATGAACATTTTATAAATAATTAAAATTTTAAAACACTGTATTAGCAGCCTGGATTAAAGATTTGGGTCAGGAACAGAGCAGAACTGTTGAGGTGATAACATGATGTGACATTGTTGAGAAGGAGAAGATATGAAAGGATCTGTTCTTGGAAACTATGGAAACAACACCTATAATGATACTGGAGGTCCAGTACCCACAGTGGGAGGGGGTGGGGGCACACCCTGAGTTGGAGCTGTTAAAGACCGTCTGTGGTCAGACCCCCGATCAATCAAGGATTTTCTTTTTCTGTACTCTCTTCATAACGGTTGATTACATTTCTCTACTTTGATGGAAGATGTTTTGTGCCTTTTTCACATAAAAGAACACGTCTGACAGGAGCACAGAAATCTGATTCAGTTACAACAATCCTACTGGGACTAATGGGTCAGAAAACTGGCAAACTATAGAGAAAAGGTTGTGAAATGGTATGAAAGGGTTTGACCCAAAACACACAGTTTAAAGGCAATGCTACCAAATACTAATGTATGTAAACATACGACTGAAGAAAGTCTCATTATTTTGGCATTTAGCAAATAGAAATAATATTGGTAATCCTAACTGACCTAAAACAGGAAAAGTTACGTCTGGTTAAATATCAGACAGACAGAAATGAAGCTAAGTGTCTTTTTATACAGTGAATGTCAGTGGTTACCAAACTGTTCAAAACACCAGAAAAAATTACCCAGTTGAAAGTACTGGCAGGCCACAGAATTTTATGTTTAAATTTAAAAATGTGAAAATAATTTTATTGTGAAAGAACAACACATTTATCACCCATTGAGTCAGGAACTAGCTCCCCACGACCCTCAGTGGAGATGAAACAGTACGGAAAATGGATGAATGAACAAAACATTGTTTTTTTTTATAGAAAAATATTAATACATCTTTGTAGATATGAGACAAACAGTATGTCTATGTTTGCCCTAACAAGGAAAAGCATCAAATTCCCTGGATTTAATAGGGTGATTCTGAAAGGTTTTCTCAGCAACAGGAACAGAATCAGTGTCAGTCTTTGTCCAGTAATGCTGCTGGGTTTAGTCAGGCTTTATGTATGGATGCAGGTCAGTGAGGGTTTGTGGTCAGATTTACAGATTTTATCTTGTAAATGTAATTCAGCTACAGTTTCAAGCACTTTATTATAATTTCATCATATAGCAGTGGCCTCTCCTGGTTAAAACATATAGTGTCCACTGTTGGCCCACCTCCTGGCTCCGCCCCTGGATTCCTCTGCATCCACTGAATGAGGCTGCTGAAGCAATAGAACAGGACAGTGGTTTTAACCAGGAGAGGGCGCTGTCGTTCAGGGTTCCTCTAGCTACATGTGCCAGCCTCCAGTCCTAGAGGGTCACAATCCAGCATGTTTTAGATGTTTTTCAGCTCCATCACACCTGATTTAAATCAGTGGCTGATCAGCTGGCTTCTGTAGAACTAGAAAAAATGTAACATATAGTTCGTTCACAATAAAATAATATTTTTAAATTTAAACCTTAAATTCTGTGGCCTGCCAGTACTTTCAACTGGGTAATTTTGTCTGGTGTTTTGAACAGTTTGGTAACCACTGACATTCACTGTATAAAAAGACACTTAGCTTCATTTCTGTCTGTCTGATATTTAACCAGACGTAACTTTTCCTGTTTTAGGTCAGTTAGGATTACCAATGTTATTTCTATTTGCTAAATGCCAAAGTAATGAGACTTTCTTTATGTTTACATACATTTTTGGTAGCACTGACTGGCTCCACCACTGGAGAAAGCTGCAGGTCTGTCATGTTTTTGCTGTCATGTGCTGATCCTGACCTGAAGGTGTAGTCGGTGCTGCTTGCGTTGAGCAACGCGGTGTGACCTTTCTTCCCTTCTGAAGACGTTAAAGACACGAGCACCCTACTGACTGCTGCATGACGAGCAGCCTGGACCAGCCAGCTCAGCCAAACCTGAGAGGAGGACACATTAACCACCTGTAGTTGTTCCACCTGCCGAGGTCCTGACACATAAAAACACATGATTACTAAAGTTTTGATAGCACTAAAGCTCATATGGTTACACACAGCAGCAGACACTTGGATCTAATGCAGTAAATTAAAAGTTGTACTCACTGGTGCGAATCAGAGCAGTGGCAGGTTGACTCGTGTCATTACCACTGGTTTTCAGTTTGATAGAGACAGTGGAGATGTTGTACAGCACACCAGGCACCAGGTCTCTCATAACGTGTGTGGACCGCTGCCTGTCCAGGTAGTCTATTCTGGGGTTGCTCTGGCCCAGGGGAGCATAGGATACAGCAAACACGCTGATCACACTCTGTGAAGGCTCAGGCTGATCCCAGCGCAGCTCCACCTCACTCTCCTCCACTCGTAGAACATGGAGACCGGATGGAGGTAGGAGGTCTGGGAACAGTGGGAACCTTCGGTTTCTATCTGATCCACACATCACAGAGCTGCCTTCATGGTGCCTGAGTGAGGGCTGATGTTTACTCACCTTTCTCACAGTCTTTGCCGGTGAGCCCTACTTTGCAGACACAGTTGTAGTTCCCTCTCCGGTCGCTCCAGCAGCGGCCTCGGTTTCCACAAGGCTTCAGCACACATGGGTCCTCCACTTGGGGGAGACAAAGACAAAAAGTGGCTATAATGTGATGGGTCATGCATCAACAACCAGACAATTTGACAGTTTTAGCCACCAATCTATCCTATAATACTTTCTTTAATAAGCAGAGACTCTGAGAGTTCAGTTTTCCAATTAAATCAGATCTACCTGGTCTGTGAATAACACCTGATGCATGTTAGAGAGATAAAGATGGGACAGTGTTGCGTAATAACCATGTTATTCTTTAGTTGTAGACAGAATTAATACCAAAATATGTTACTTTTGCAGTTTATTATTAATATGTACTGTTATACATCTAATAACACCTAGATGAACAAAATTTGGAACAGCATTGCAAACCTACCTAAAAGTGTTTAGAGACGATCAGGAAATCTTTGTTATAATTGTGTTTGATGGTTTTCCTATTTGCCAGTTTCTAAGGATAGCTTAGGACTGGAGGTAGGACAGTCTAGTCCAGTACCTGTGCAATCTGTTTCCTTAAGCTGACCTTTAACCTTCACAGCCTTTATTTCTTCCCAAAATGTCCTGAGGTCGTCTCCCCTGTGTGATGGTTCAGCCTCTGGCCCAGAGAAGTGGTACCACCTCTGACCACTGTTAAAATGTTTAGACAGTGCTGTCTGTATTCTAGTGCCTGACAAATGTTTCCAAAATGAATCCTTTGTCAGTAAGCATTAGCAAGGGGCTGGCAGCTTAAAGCTGACCTATAGGGAGGCAGCTCAAATTCTCAGAAACCATTGCAGTGACCACTCTCAGGCCATTTATTTCATATTATTACCTTACATGAAATTATAACTCTTATTGCCACCAAATAAATAATAAAAACAAAGGATTGCCTTTACTGGTTGTGGAAGCTAAAGGGTTCAACACTGAAGAAGGAAAATATTCTGGATTCTGGATTTCAGAGGACAAAGCTGTGACCACCCCCTGCTGACCATCAATGGTAACGTCATTAACACAAGGTTTCTGAGGCTGCACATTGCAGATGACTCCACCTGGTCCACCAACACCAAACAAGCCCAGCAACGTCTTCATCTGCTGCTGAGATTAAAAAGGCCAAGGCCCACCCTCAAATCATGGCATCATTCTACAGGGGAACAACAGAAAGCATCCTGACCCACAGTCTGGTTCAACAGCTGCTCAGCTGAAGACAAGAAAACCCTGTAGAGAAAATCACTGGTTCCCCACTGCCTTCCCTAACAGACATCTACAGACACTGATGTGCCAAATAGGCCACTAACACCCCTCTCACCATCAAGTCACCTCCTCGCACCCCTGACCTCTGGAAGAAGGCTACAAAGCATCTGGGCCAGAAGAACAGCCAGACTTTCAAACAGTTCCTTTCCTCAGGCCATCAGGACACTAAACACCCTTCAAAAGCTGCCTTCAACCCCACCCCTACTCCTGCTAGAGACTAAATGAACAAACACACACTGTACCTTAACTAAGCATACAATCAAATGCACACTGCACCTTATACAAATGACAAAATGCAAAAATAATGCAAATCCTGCTGCTACTGTTTCAAACTGTTTTCTATTGTTGAACTCATGTTGCTTTTATGCATCAAATGGATATATACTGCATTATTTCTTTTTCCTTTATCTGTTGTTTTCTTTTCTTTTTTTTCTATATTTATGTTGCATGTACAAAGTGTGAATTGCATGTTAACCAAATAACATGTGGGAACAATAGGCCATGTTGCTTCTGTCTACCATGAACGCGTATCATGGAAGTGACAATAAACACAAATTAAAGTATTTTCCTTTCTTTTCTTTTATTTGACCTGATAACAGCCCCAGAGTCTCCGTTTTAGAACCCTTTAAAACGTGTTGCAGCCCTAAAATAATGTACTGGACACAAAATATTACTAATCAAATTATTAAAACAAAACAAGAAATATCTCTGTATTTTAGTCTATCATGCATGCTTTTTACTTTCCATCTTTTATTTATTTATTTATTTTTTACATTTGTGAAGGAGTAATAGACAAGAAGGAGTTCCAACACTTTACCAATCTCATGAAGTTATTAAATCAAGGTGTGAATGGGCTGATAAACATGAATAAAACAGACTTGTAGGGCAGTGCAAATCCACTTACACATCTGGCACTGCTCCCCAAAGAAACCGTCTTTACACATGCACATATAATACTGTCTGTAACCCCGACACACACCTCCGTTTAGACAGGGGCTGGACTCACAACCGTCCTGCTCTGCACACAGACATTTACACACAGATAGAATGGTGTGTCCTTTATAAACAGTGGGTTATTATCTGTGAAGAACAAGAAGATGAGAAACCACACTGTACCCGTTTCACAGTTCTGGCCTTTGAAGCCTTGAGGACAGTGGCACAGATAGGATCCAGGCTGGTCCTCACACGTCCCCTCGTTCATGCACGGCTCTGATAGGCATTCGTTTGTGTCTGAAGAGAAACAAAATAAAAAATATACATGCCTGCAGATTCTACTCATCTACTGTTTCATTTAAGAGTTTTGGTAAAGCCTTACCGATCTGACAGCGGTTTCCACTAAAGCCATCCTGGCATAAACACTGATAGGATCCAATTTTATTTTGACAAGACCCACCATTAAGACAAGGCTGTGACAAGCACTCATTGATCTCTGTCAACATAGAAAACTAAGAAATGAGTAAAAACAGAAGGTATGACCTAATCCTAAACAGATATTGTTTTATTTTTTGGGGACACATGCTGATGCCTGCTACTGACCCTCACAAACAGGTGGCTGGCTCCAAGCTCCCTGAAATCCACAGATGCTCTGAGTGGCTCGGGGCACAGATGTGAAGCCTGAATGGCATAAATACACAGCAACGGAGCCTGGTGTTGTTGAGGAGAACTGGACCTCTGCATGCTTGACGTGTGGGGGTGGCCCACAGCCCAGCTCTGAAACACAAACACACTGATGAGGCCACCATGGCCGCATGGCAACAGCAGCTCAAAAACAGCAAGGCTTAACAGAGCTCATCACACCAGCAGCTACGGAGGTGCTGTCCATCAAGGCTTCCTGTATTAGTCCTCCTAAATATACCTCGCTCCAGCAGAGCCAGTGTGTGTAGACATGAATCATCTGGTCCAATCAAAGCCTGCTTTATTTAGCTGATGCAGCCAACGATGTCTGTAAATATGGAACCTCCAGTGCAGCAACACTAGATTATCTTTAGATAGGAAACTAGTATCTGGGCACTTAATAGCTCAGGATATCCCTGCTTCTCCTAATCTGTCAGAGGCCACAGCGCGCAAATGTCAACATTGTTGTGTGGTGACATGTGGTCTGCTTACCTGCAGAAGTACGGACCGAGCTTCTGCTGACCTGACAGTGTCTGCCACTGTAGGCTTCAGTGCATTCACATTTATATTTTCCTAAGTAGTGAAAACATGTTCCTCCATTCAGACAGGGACTGGAGGAACATGGGTCTGGTTTCCCTGAAAGAAACAGAACAGGATTTTATTAAAAATCGTTTTGAAGACATGTTCTTTAAGGACCACGCCCACCATGGCACTCAAAGTGGGTGGAGTCTCAAAAAACAGGAAGTATTCCTCTGACTGGAGCAATACTCAATGCTAGTCAGATCAGGAGAGACGCTGCTGTAGATTGGTCACAAATATGAGGCTAATTTTCAGGTATTTAAAACAACTCGTCGCATTAGAACTCTATAGTTTTGTTTCAACCGAACAACATCCATAGGACTACGCTGCTGTAGGTTCTAAGTTGTGTTGACAGTCTGGGCACCTCTAAATAACAGCTGAAGACCCTCTGATTTAAAATTATTTTTGAGCTCAGCAGGTAAGGATGGTTGTGTACTGATCAGAAGGTGAGCGGTTCAATTCCCAGTTCCAGCAGACCAAGTGCTGAAGTATCCTTGGGCAAAGATACTGAACCCCAAAGTTGTCCTCTGAGCACCGTCCAGATCGTTACTGTCAGAATACTCAAATGTATTGTGATATAATTTTTGGGCCATATCGGCCCACCCCTACAACACACACTAACGTTCTCATCCCATCTCGTCAATGAGAACTCAGAAACATCTCGTTGTGTTTTAGTCATCAAAGAGCTGTGTTTAGCTCGTCACCGCAGATGGAAGTTTGAGATATTTTGGTCAAATATTGAAAATAAAACTGCACTCTGCCTCAAGTGGAGGAGTTCATGTACCTTGGTATCATGTTACCAAGTGATGGTTGAATGGAATAAGAGACGGACGACTGATCAGGATTTCGTCTGCAGTAATAAGGGTGCTGCTCCGGTCTGTCATGGTAAGAAGGAGCTGTGTCAATTAGAAAAGCTCTGAGGTTACTGATCCATCAACGTTCCAATCCTCACCTATGGTCATGAGATTTGGATCATGAGCAAAGGAACAAGATCCTTGATACAAGCAGCTGAAATGAGCTTCCTCTGTTCAGTGACTGGGCTCATCTGGAGGAGCTCAGAGTAGAGCTGCCGCTCTTTTGCTTCTAAATGATTAGGATGCCTTCGTGGTCGCCCTCCCCTGAGGTTTTCCAGACATATCCCACTGGGAGGAGACCCTGGATGGGGGAGGTATTATATATCCTCTCTGGCCTGGGAACACCTTGGGATCCACCAGAAAAGCTGGAGTGTCCCTGGGGAGAGGATGTTTGGGCTTCCCGCCTGGACCTGTTACATCTACAACCTGAGCTTGAAAAAGCGGTGGAAGGTGGATGTTATTTGTAATTTATTGCAATAACACAAGATCCTGCACGATCTCTTAGCACTCAGACTATGTGACGAGAGGACTCTTAGCTAGTACCACATCAAATATTAGTTTAGTATCTGTTACTATGTATTTGGTTGCTTTTGATTATGTGTGGCAGTCATCTTGAATCTGATTGATTCCACAGTTTAATCAGCTGTAGATGTTTATCTTACTTTCTAAGAGTTTCATCAAAATTTGTCCAATGATTCATGAAATATTTTGGTAATAAATAAATAAACCCACACAGGGAAACATTATCGTCTTTAGACGTTTAGTGATGGGCAGAGAAAGACATGAATCTTCAGGACAGAGGGTGTTTTTGTTTTTAAGTCAATCATGTCTGCAAAAAGATCTTTTGTTATATTTGGAATATAACATTTCAGTGGCACTCACCCACTTCGCAGTGTTTTCCAGTGAACCTGTAAGGACACACACACCTGTAGCTCCCTCCATCTTCCTTACAAGAGCCTCCATTGCGGCAGGGGTTAGAAGCACAGGTACTGAGTCTAACTGGAGAGAGACAGTCAGAAGGGAATCCTTGAAGTAAAAGAGAACTCTGGATTTTAATCACACAAAATGCATCTTTACCACTTCAATGCAATTCCAGTCATAACTCAGGGAAATGGCTCATAACTCATGCACAAGTACAAATTATCTTAAGCCTTTGAGCATTGCCATATTTCAAGCAGCATTAAAAGTGATGGCATGTTTCCTGAGGTATGAAAAGCTGCTGTTGGACCAGAGCCCGAGTAATAAAGCACCAATCTGAGGATGCTTTGATAATGCTGCTTCAAGAATTTATATTCAAGTACCTTTTAATGAATTATTCTACCTTTTTCACAGTGGTTCCCCCAGTATCCATATCTGCACTCACAGGTGTAGCCTCCGTCTCGTTCGTAGCAGTAGCCCCCGTTCAGACAGGGAGCGGAGTCACAGGCCGACTGGAGCTGTACTGAAGGACACATCGAATAACTTCACTGTGTCCCACTGAACGGCTAAAGCTCTACTCAAACACCTGGACTTCACTCAGCCTTGACAGACAATTATTTACCGTTTTATTTAGATCAAGTTCAACAGCTTCAACATCAGTCATTTCTAAATGTCTACCCACATCTGTGATGCTAATGTCAGCGTGATGTACTACTTAAGGTAGGGTAGAGTGTGTCAGGCTGTGTTTAAAGGAAGCTCATACGGTGTTGTGAAAAAGTATTACCCCCGCAGATTACTTATGTTTCTGCTTTTTGTCACAAATCAATGTTTCAGATCAAAAAACTAATTTCAGTAATAGATGAAGATGACCTGGGTAAATGCAGTTTTCCGATGATGAAGAAGGCCTGGCTCTATATGAAGATGTTTTTGCTTCCTAAACCCAGTAACTGATTGTAACACTACAGTCTAAAACACAGTGTTAGCGATAACTAGTAATGAGTCTGTCACGTCTCTGTGGAGGAATTTGCTCCACTCTTTTTTACAGAACTGTTTCAGTTCAGCCACATTGGAGGGTTTTCCAACGTGAACAAGCTGTTTAAGGTCAAAGGTCAGACATTCTCCTTCAGGATTTTCTGGTAGTCAGCAGAATTCATGGTTCCATCAGTTCCAGCCAGTGGTCCAGGTCCTGAAGACCAGACCATCACACTACCACCACCAGGTCTGACTGTTAGGATGAAATACAGTTAGTTTGACTCCAGGAGGAACGGGACAGTGACACACACCTTCCAGGCGGAACGGGACACACACCTTCCAGGAAGTTCAGCTTTGGTCTCATCAAGCCACAGAATATTTTACCCAGAAGTCTTGAAGATCTTTAAGATGTTTCGGAGGAATGTGAGATGAGTCTTTGTGTTGTTTTTGGTCAGCAGAGGTTTTGACCTTGGAACTCTCATTAATCGTGACCTTTAACCTGAACCAAGCGAGGCCTGCAGGGCTTTAGATGATGTTCTGGGTTCTTTTGCTCTTCAGTTTCTTTAGAACAGGCCATGGTGTGTTGGTTTTTTAGATCGTTTAGCCTCCGTCATGATGTCAGACAGGTTCTATTTATTACAGGTCTGGTGGAGCTGAACTCAGCTTTATAAATAATCTGATTAATTCATGATTTAACATTGGGACAAATACTTGTTCACACAGGGTCAGGTTGATTTAGATTTTTACCCTGAATCAATGGAATAATCTGAAAGATTTTCTATTTAATTGAGTGATTTTTGTCAGACATCCAAACTTGTTTTCTGATATCAAACATTTAAACGTGAAAAATAAAATAAATCTGTGAGGGTAAAACAGTTTTCACAGCCATGTAGTTGCCATGGTGACCAGTAGGGCGTCTCTTACCATAGGGGTGAAAGTCTGTGTGGTCGAGGTCTACTCCAGGGTAACATGTACATAGGTAGGTCCCTCCGTACTCCAAACATGGACTTCCATCAGGACATGGTCTGCTGTTACTGCACAGTGTCTGAGTTACTTCTGAGTGAGAGGAATTGTGAAAAAGCTGGTACACAAAGTTTGGTAAAACGTCCCTCAGTTGGAGACATCTGTGATCAGTGGTCTATTCAGCAAAGTGCTTGTGAGACACCTGATAGGATTATACAGATTATACCCACCAAACTGACAGTAGGGTCCTGTGTAACCTGCAGGACATTCACAGGTTCCATTGATGTCCACACAAACACCCCCATTCTGGCAAAGACATTCCTCTGCAGGGAAAGAGACGTGGTGTGTGAACGCTCAATGCTGGGAAGTTTGCTTGATCTTGAAAGCAGGTACTTAAATTAGGTTGGAGTATTAACCTCAGAGTAAATACTGACTGAAGTTTTTTTAATGGTCAACATCCATACCACATGTTGAGAGTCTTTCATCTGGCGTACTGTAAACTACGTACTGATTCGCTGTCTTTTCTCTTTTCCAAAAGCGTCCACAGGACAAGAAATGGCCCGTCAGCACACCGTGCATCCTCCCCGTTCAAACTCTAGGAATGTTTTTGTTTTCCTATCACGGCTAATTGCAGCGGTGGATCAAAGACGGGGCCGTATCATGGCTAAGTGGCTCCACCTTTGAGGTCCTAGGAGCGTGGTGGAGGGCTTTCATCTTCTCATGATATTTGGTGACCAACACGCACGGCCCCTGAGGGCAATTAATGGATTGTTAATTTGCAAGAGCCATTTTCATTGGCCACCTGAGCAGCTCTGGTCCTTTGATCTGGGGGCCTGATTAGGCTCTTCTCAGTCCCACCACTTTCTCCTCAGACGAAGATCGCACTCATTTCCTCTGTGCTTTCCAAGTGAGGCAGGCAGGAAAGTATTTGGGAGATTTAAGAGAGCCTATATAAGCACTGATAGTTATTTCAGCTAAAGGGTGTGAAGTAGCACGTATTTGTAACGGCTCAAATATCGTTAAATAACTTTTGCTTTCAATACTCTCAAGTAATTTGAAGTCTGAAAAAGCCTAACAGGTGAAGTTATTTCCAAAAACGAGGAAATACAGATGGCAAATAAAACACGCAAATTAAAATGTATTTGATGACATATTTTGGGTTCATTTGGTTAAAGAAGAAGCAGCAGAGTTTTAAACTATAATCTGATACCGTGGCTGAATTCCAAAGCAGCAAGTAGCCATGTGGAGGCTGCATATTTTAACAGCTCTGTCTGAAGAAATGACCTGAATACCGAAGCACTGCTTCGACTCATAAAGTAGCCTTTTAAGTCTAGACAAAGCACTTCCTCTTGTTGGTAAACTAATAAAGTGTGCTATAAAAGAATTCTTCACAGGATTCAGTGGCTGGTTCCTGTTGTAAACTGGGTGAGGCTGTGTCAGTTTTGATAATTACAACAATCCATCATTAAAGCTGCCTCTTCCAGGGCGCAGAGCCAAATTCCTGTGGGATAGTGCGTCTCTTCTTCAAATACCACAGTCTGCTCCCTACCTGCCCTGCTGCATGCAGTTAGCATCAGCCGCTAAAACCTCACACTCATTTATTATGAGACCCTGGAGCACAGGTACTGATCCATCATTCCCAGGCTACTGGATTCACACTTCAGACGTTTATGGTCATTTTATCTTCAAACGCATGGCATGCTATGCTATTAAAGCTACAATATTTTATCAGCTGTAGTTTTCACTCTACCTGTTTGGTTTTGAGCCTCAGAGGAATTCACCTGAGGAATCACCAGCTCTGAGAGAGAGAAAGAAAAGGATTTAGGTGAATCGTTTAACCAAAGAACACATTTATAATCTCATATGAACTCTTGCTGTTATTTAGTAGTTTTGCATAGTTTTGCCCAGGTTTGGAGGAACCTGCCTCTGTAATCCCAATGCAATGCAGATAAACAGTATTTGGTTGCAGCATTAAAAACTCATTTTAACAGTAAAAAAAAAAAAAAACTATCCCATAACCAGAGCTAAACTATAGGGCAGTGTGAATAAGTTATTAATCTATATCCTCACCTTCCTAAAATAATGGCTTTTAGTTACTTTTTGACAAATAACCCCCCTAAATCAGCTGTTTATGATGCAGGTATATCCTGAGTTAAAGACATCAAGTGATCCTAAAGGATATTTGCTGTAACTTCTCTATGTTTAGGCATTTATTGACGAGCTTGGACTGACTTTCAGACGAAACGAGCAAACAAAAATTTCAAGAAGAGCAAAAAAGCAGAGGAGGTGGATAAGCAGTGTGTTAGAACTCTATATTACCTGTTTAAAAATCTCTACAGTTTTGCATGAGACTGTTTGTTTAGTTTGTTTTGACCAATAAACTGCATAAACTAAAACTGTCTGAGTTTAAAGCTGATATGTGCAGCATTTTTCTCCGTATCAAAGTTTTCTAAATGTTTTAAATGATATTTCAGGTCTAAACTATGATCTATGGGTTAAGTTCCACAATGGCTGTCAGTCAACGTGCACGCGCTTCGAGCAAACCTGTAGCAGTAGGGGGCGCTCTCGTACAGGACGCTCCGTATCTTTCTCTGTTTACAGTCTCAGCCGTCATGGAGGCTCCAGTCGGAGCTCATTTCTACTAAATAGTTATCCATTCCCCGGCTACTGAGGGATTTAGTTTTAGTTTTAAACATTTCTCCTCACAGAAGATCAAGGCTTGCCAAGGATACATGTTTATTTTGGTCAAGAACTTCATTCAGGACTGAGTCATTTCCGGGTTCAGCTTCAGAGTACCGCAGCAGCTCACTGTTCCAGACCAATGTATCAGAAGCATCGTACAGTGTGAGAACATGATTTGTGAACTGTGAGGGATTGAACCCTACAATGTAATCAAAGTTTGAGCAGGAGTTGTACAGTTTATGCCCAACTTACAGACCAAAGTAATGCGCCTTGTGCACGCGCGCGCACACGAGTGCACGTGCGTGTCGAGGTGTTTTGGGGAGGAGCCGTTGGATGTTGGATTCAAAAACTTGCTGAAAAAATCCACAGAGCAGCTTTAAGAAAACTGAATGTTGTTCAGTTGAAACGAAAAACCATAAACTGTCTCAAACAAAACTTTAAAGATTTACAAACAGGTGATAAAATGTTTCTAATGCATCAGTTTGACATATTTGATCAAGAGTTTTTAGATACCCACAAATTTGCTGCCAAATTGGCACTGATTTGCAGCAGTGTCTCCCCTGATGTGACTGGTCATGACTATTGCTCTGGTCAGAGGACTACTTCCTTTTTCTAGAGACTCCACCCACTTTGAGTGATGTCACCAGTGTGTGTGGTCTTTGCTGTAGATGAAAAATGTATAAAACGCTGCTTCAGAATGACCCAAACATCCCTTTAACATAACAACCAGAATGATGACTTAGATTATGAGCAAACCCAAAGCAGAGCGCTACCTGAAGCCACGACAGAGTCATGGTTCGGTGTTTCTCTACTGTACAGGATGTGAAGTCAGTTCCTTCACCTTCTTTTTTCTGTTAGACTACACCTTCTCCCTCAGAGGACCGGTGTGTCTAGCTCAGTGTTTGTGACTGCTTTAACACTTCAACACTTTCTCATTTAATAATAATGAAGCTTAAATAATTGACCAAGATGAGCACAAGTCAAACCACAAGCAGAAGAAAAACAAAAGGTGTTTATAGTAGGTTAGATTTGGGATAACTTCTCACTCGGGGACCACAGTAAACAGCAACTGCATCAAAATCATGGTGAGAAATCAGTCAAACCTCCTCCCCTCTTCTCCTTGTAACCACTTAGCATGTTATCTTAATGTGCGGTGAAAGCTGTAGACCCATGAGTGGAACGCTGTGGTGCCGCTGATCCAAAAATATCACTTATACGAGTGTGCGCCATCCTCAGAGCTCCACTGGCATGTGGATTGTGGATGAGAATGTTAAAGGCCAGCTGACAGAGCAGCATGAGCAATGGATTACTGTGGGAAATCTTTTTAACATGAGATCATTTACAAATGTCACCCAAAAATGTGCTGTGTAAAAACTTTTGTCAAACATTTCCAGAAGCAGCTTTAACTTCTCTGAGCTTTTCAATCCTCATCAACTAATAATAAGAGATCTGTTAGTGCCAGAGGCAGCGCTGACTGCTCTACACGCTCAGACATCTGGGATGGAGCTTCTCCCAGTGGAAACATGGATCAGGCTGCAGATGAAGCAGCATTTCAGATCTTTTCAAGGAGAAATGAACTCCATGTGTTCCAGATAAAAGACTAAAAGTATCGTCCTGACTGTTATCAGCAGAACATCTTTAAGCCAGCCTTTGTGATGGTCTGGAGTTGTGTTAGTGGAAAAGGTCATTTCCACTTATGTGATGGATGCATTAATGCAGAAAACTATGCTGGGATTTAAAATCAACATAGAAGCACATCTTTTCCAGGGATATTCAGTTGTTTTCAACAGGAGAATTCAGTGTGTTTGCAGAAAGAAAAAGACCTGCTAGCGTCTTAACTGTTTGGTGTTATTAGAGCCAGCTGCTTCTAATGTTGTTAGAAAGAAAAGCAACGTTATAGAATTATTATTACGCTACGTTATTGGAATATGTTGCAGAGTTGGAAGAAAGGAACAAATTAAACTAAACATTAACTATCTGGAGTTTATAACATGGATTATGAACTTATGGTTCAGGCTGACGAGGCGGATGAATGGACTTCAGACATGATGAGCAAATCCCTTTGATTCAGTTTAATGAACACGTCCTTGCTTCAGAACAGAAAATTTCCAAATGTGTCTTGAAAATGATCAGTTTCATATTTTTTTGTGGGATCAAATTGAGTTTCCCAAAATGCAGCACTGAATATTTGACTTTCTGATTTTGTTTAAAGGTCCCATATTCATCACTTTCTCTCCACTCTGAATCATTTCTTTTACATCTCAGTAACATGTCAAAGCTCTGCATTGGTCAAACTGACCCTTACTTTAAGGTCAGCTGTTGTTCTTCCACCCCCTCCTCCAACCTCCTGAAGCTGAACTTTCCTTTCTAATGGGCGGGGCAGTTGGGGAGCAGAGCTTCTCTAAGCCCCGCCCATCTCTCTTCTCTGTGCGCGTTTTCGAGACGTCAGTGGGTCTTCAGGGTCTCAGATGAAGGGAGTAAAAAAAGGACTTTTGTGCTCGTTGATCAACCATCTACGAAGCAGCTGCTGTGCTTTGTTCGTAGCTTCACCGTGAATGTTTGCTAACCGCTCCCGTGGTTTTTAAAGGGCGGGGGTGGGCTCAGGTAGCCAAAGGTGCTCTGATTGGTTCTGTCCTCTAGAGAGGAGTGGTCTTTTCCCTTCTTGACATCAGCAGGGGAGACATTTAGAAACCACCTGTTTTAGAATGGACTCAATACACATTTCCCAAAGATGAGAATCAGGAAGTGAAAACTGTGAAAATATTTTAACACTTTTGGGTCTCAGACAGTCTGTGGGACTGATATGACTGTTAGAAGATCTTTAGAAAGTGAATTTAATGAATATGGGACCTTTCAGTAAGTGACCAACTGGGCCCCGATGTCCCTGCAGACAGTTTTTAGACCAGGTGTGTTCAAAGTGCTGCTCCGGAGGCCTTTAGTGGTAGCGGTTTGACCTGCCAGCACAAGCAGCTGCTGCAGATGAATGTGATCAAATGTTTAGGGGAAGATTTTTATGAATTTGAGGCCTAAGCAAACAAAACAGAACTATATCAGAGTTTTTGAAATAGCTGATGTTAAAGAGGGCTAGGGTTGGGCGATCAGACGAATCTATCGACCATCGGCGATTGGCTGAGGCCATCGTTGCCCGTTTCTCAAGAACGATTTATTCGTCCCCCTATAAATTATTTTCTTAATGATTAATTATGTTTGGTGGTTAAAGTAAAAGGATAAAGCCCATGTAAAAATAATAAACAATGCTCTTTTTAAATGTTTCTCACAAACTCCTCCCGGCTGTCTATTTCCTCCTCCTCCTCCTGCTGCCTCCGAGAGCAGCCAGAGGTGATATTTACTCACCTCCCCGTGGCGGACAGACAGAACGGCAGCAGCTTGTGTTCAGAAAATGTATCTAAATAATAACCATGTTGGATGGGAGGAAACGATCAGAGACTGACTTTTTTTCCAGTTTAACCGTGTTTACGGGTCGGCTACCGGTGCTGCTGAGAATATTTAGCGAGTGTAAGATTGGTCCGGTGTTCGTCTTCAGCAAAGTACGAAACAAACAACTAATACAAAATGAAACTAAAACTGAAATACGAATAAAAAGCCCCTTCAGTGAACGTCGCTTCCATAAAATATATCTCTGCCGCAGTTTGACGTCTTTCTGACTGATTTGGTGACGGAGCTGAAGCAGCTGATATCACAGAGCTATCAGCTGCTGCTAGCTGTGTTAGCTTACGTTAGCACACGCAGCAGGAGGGAAAACACTAGATGTTGGAGCTATTTGCTGGCACTATACGTCTGTTTAAAGCCAAACTAACCCCAAATAGGTGATGTTGTGTTTTTTGGCAACTATTTTCCCTATTTTGGGACTTTTAAATTCTAATTTGGTAAGTCCAGCCGTGGGTGTTTACATTGCTCCACCCGCAAATATGTCAACAGTCAGCTGCGCGAATAAATCGCCCATCGTCGATTTTTGGACTGACGATGGACGAATGGGAAAAAGTTACACATCGCCCAACCCTAAAGAGGGCCATTCTGAACATTTTCAATAAAAACTATCAGTTATTTATCTACAGCAAGGACATGCCCACCAGTGACATCATTCAAAGTGAGCAGAGACGAAACAGGAAGTAGTCCTCTGACTGCAGCAACACTAATGTCTAGGCAGATGCTGCAGATTGTTGCAACATTAACTGCATTTTTAAAAACTAAACTTGCACAAAAAAGCCATTCTGATGAATTAGAACACTACATTACCTCTTTGTAAACCTTTACAGTTTATGATGTTTCTTTTAACTGAACAATGTCCAATTTACTTACTTAGACAGTTTATGCTTCTGCAGCAGCATGTCCAGTTTCCTAATGATTCAGACATTTGGTCAAAACAAACTAAACAAATGATGTCGTGTAAAACTGTAGAGATAAACAAACAGGTAACATAGAGTCCTAACACACCAGTATGACTTTTTGAGCAGGAGTGGATTAAATACCCAAAAATTAGCCACTAAAAGCCGCTTCACATGGCAAGATTTTTAAGCCGATACTTGCCCTGATTCTCCTCTTCCAACAATCGATTAACGTAACGTCTCTATAGATACTCCTGTTGTGTGCGGTGCGTTAAGAGAGCTCCGGTCTGCTCTGAAGGACGTCAGGACCACTCCTATCATACATTGGGTAAATCCAACATGTTGGAGTGTCTGGACTTATATTGCAGTGTGTGTGGTGTTCCCCCCTGAGGAGCAGCCTGTGGGATGTGACGTGTAGCCAATCAGAGAGCGAGGTGACCGAAGTATGCTGCACATTCCCACACAAAACAGATGTTTGTATTCTTTGTTCTACCTGGCAGCAAAACTGTCACGTTTGTTTACTCCAAAGTCATAATATAGTATAACTGATCAAACGCCACTTCAGAACGACCCAAACGTCCCTTTAAAGTACAGCTGCCCACCTGCTACATGTAAAAAAATATTTATAAAATAAGGGAAGGTCTTTTAAAATGAGGAAGAGTGTTCCAACAGCAGAAAGCTGATTTTAAGATTCATACTTTAGGCCCTTCTCTGTTTATGCCCTTGTTGTTTCAGGAAGCCAAACAAAAAAACTAAATGAAACTATATTTCAAACCAAGCCTCTGCAGCAGAATTTAAGTTGATGTTACCTGTTTCACAGAACATTCCAGTGAAAGTAGCAGGACATGAACAAGTGAAGCCGGCCACCTGGTCGATGCACCCCCCTCCATTCAGACAGGGCTGGGACTCACATTCATTGATGTCTAAAAGACGCAGAAAAAAGCACAAATTAAAGGTGAGTTTAGGCTTACGTCTTACACTCCATGAGGGATTTGAAGAACTGGACTTGCCCTGTGAAAGCTTAGAGTTTCAATGACCAGGTGTCTGGAATTAAAGGTAATCTGGTTTCATGTAGAAGCAAGGCTCATGAACTTTGCAGGACCCGATCATTTAATTTCCCACTGCATTCAAGTTTCATTAACAGTCACTTACACCAGAAGTTGGAAAGGTAAAGCAACGGTTACAACGCTGCATGAAGAGGTTTTTAATTGGAACTCATTTGTCTAGTAAACCTGGGACAGAAACATCTGCTAAAAGACTGAGGGCTTAAAGCAGGAAGCAGTCAGAATGATGCCCTCTGGAGAGACGACTGACAGAAACCTGCTCACCTGTCCCACACAGGACTCCAGTGTAACCCCGCCCACACACACAGGTGAAGTTCCCGGGGCCCTGCACACACGATGCGTTGTTAAAGCAAGGCCTGTCCTCACACTCGTCAACGTCTGTAACACACACAGACAAGAAAACACCCACATGGAGTGTTTACTCAGCTGATTAACACATCCGACACACAGCTCCCCTCATTCTGCAAGTATGTGCTGCTGGCTGTGAAGGTTTACATCTCCACAGGATGGACTGTGGCTCCAGAAAAGCTCAATTAAAACATAATTAAATATGTTATTTTGTGGAAAGTGCTTAATGAAAACATACAGAGAAGATGGATCATTTTAGTGCATTCATTAGGAGAAATTACATCTCTGCAAACTGTGAAGATGGGAGTTTTTCTCAATTAGGAACTGAACAGTTTTAAATGTAGCCGCAAAACATTGAGCTGCTTTTTAAAAGCTTTTCATGAGTAGAGAATAAAAACAAACTTAGAACCAATAAAACATCCTAAAATCTTTATTTTAAAGCCTCAAAAGTGAATTCCATTTATTTATATTTTATTTTTTGTTATTTTTTAAAGTAAGAAAAAAAAAGCTGCAGGCTGAAGTCCAGCGTTATGCCTACCCTTTATACACAACCACCTCTAACATAAAAGCACTATTACAGTGGTATTTACACTCATTTTAAGTCAACAGATTAATCACAAAAACTACCAGCGAATTAAAGCTGCACTCGTTGATTTGGTAAACAATGTAGCTTTTAACGTTTTTTTAACGCCTCTTAACAATGTTCTAACATAGTATAACTATAAATATATTGTGGAGATTTAAAAAAACCCAAAAGAAATCAATAAAGCGGTTTTCCCGCAGTTCTCTAAAAACTTCGGCCAATCCTATCGTTTGAACCGAACACCTAAATGGATAAAACCCTTAATTTACATTAAGGAAAGTCCTGGTTTACATACGATCACTTTAGTATTTTGAAAAGATCTTTTTAATGAACATTTTCTTAAAAATATTGTAGTGATTGCTGGGAATTTACTTCCTGCTTTATTTCCCAGGGTGCTTAGCGGCAGACATTGTAACTTTTGCTGCACCATGAGTGAGGAGGCTGTGTTTTACTGACCTGCTTGCGTTGTGTTATTAAACTTCGTTCTACTGTTCAACTCTGGTCTCGCCATTGAGTCTAACCCACCAAGTGCTACAGTATTAAAGGAGTTAGATCTTTACTTTAACATCCAAGTTTCCCTCCTCCTATTGAGCAGCTCTGACTCCTAACTTGTGTTCTACTTCCTGTCTGGCTATAACTACACTAATTTGGCTTCACAAATCCTAAAGTAAAAATATTGCAGGTACTATGATGGTGGTTAATATGGTACTTTGTTAATTCAGACTGTCAGTGTGAGCCTCAGTGTTTGTTTATTTATGTATGTGGTCAGAATGGTTACAGAGAGAAAAAAAACATGTTTTACCTGTGAAAGGAAATAAAAACCCTGACCATAAAAACAGCCTTCAGAAGAAGAGATTAATGTTGTATAAACCGTTAGTGAGGTAATACCTGCTGTGGTTTTGGACAGAACCATTTGAGATGTCTAGGTTTATAGTTTATTCGGTCCCAGAGACATCTTGCCAAATGTACCTGTTTCACAGTGAACTCCTATAAATCCAGGAGGACATTCACAGATGAAACTATTTATCAGATCTTTACACGTCCCTCCATTCTGGCACGGATCTGAGGCACACTCGTTGACATCTGCAGTGAGAGAAAGAAGGTACAAAGAGGGTAGAACAGTGTTTTTAATTAGACGGGAACATCTGGTGAGTGAATAAGATCATTCCCAAGGATCTGACTGGCACTGAGCTGATGCAGGTATTAAGGAAATACTCAGGTGTCCCTTTGGACAGTCTGGTGAAATGCAGTATTTTCTTTACAAGTAGACATTATTTTTCCTGGCTGATCTCATGTAGACGAGAAGTCCTTCACGGTGTGCAGCGTGTGTCGAGCTAACGTGGATTCAGGCATAACTCACTGATTTGGCACCGGTGACCGGTAAAGCCCGCCAAGCAGGAGCAAGTGAAGGAAGGGTTGCCTGTAATACAGTCATCGATGCACTGGCCTCCATTCAGGCACGGGCGCAGGTGTGGGCACACTGATGCTGGAGGGAGGTGTCATGTAACAGAAAACCCAGAAACAACTATATTAGGCTAAAAAGGAGCATTTGAGAAACTGACCTCCAGGGAGCGGAGCAGTTCTCACCAGAGTCGCAGCTTCCCACTTCCACATTTGCATCATCTATACGAAAGACCCATCTGCCTGGGTAGCCCACGTTGGTGGTCCCCTCAACGCTGACCACATCTGCAGTACGAGAGCCGGGGATGTTGAAGTAGCGCTTACCGTCACCAGCATTAAAACCTGCCTGGGAAAAGAGTAACAAAAAGGCAGAGCAGTCAAAGAATGAGAACAGGATCATGATTATAGAGGAGATAACCAACCAGGTGATCTTACCTGTGCTGCAATCCCCCCCAGCCCAGTCAAGTTTCCTCCACTGCTGGCATGCCTGCCTGTCGTCCAGGTTATACTGTTGTACTGGAAGATAGTGAAGGAAATCTCTCCATCTGTAATGAGCACCACTTGGAAAGTATTAACCTGCAGAGGGAAGGAAACACTCTCATTATTAGTAGTAATTAGGTAGAACTGAGACCTGAGTTAGATACCAAAACTGTCTGACTAAATAACTTTAACACAAAATAACTAAAAGTTACCAAAAACATTCCGTCAATTCAATTCAGCTCAGTTCAGTTCAGTTTATATCTGAAGCTCCAGTTCACGACACAAGTCATGTCAAAACGCTGAACAAAGCAACAATCCAGGTGATTTCAGGTCCAGATTCAGGACGACTGGGGCAGTAAGTCTAAATATTAATAAAATTAGATTAATGAAAAATGGCCAATTAATCAAATTGTCCTGTTATATCACTTCAGTGCATTCCTCTGTCCTGAGCAGCACAGAACAAGGGAATGAAAACTCTGAACAGGAAGAACCTCCAGTAGAACCAGCCTCAGAGTGGGCGGAGCCTAAAGCCTCCATCACTGAGAGGACAGGAAGGAGACAAACACTAGTTGTTAAAATGTTAGTGGAAGTCGTTGAGTAGATATTAAATGTTGGTAGAGTGGGGGGGCTTTAGGTTTGAGGTCTGTTAACTGACCTTTTTGGACAGAAGCAGCTGTTTGAACATAACGGATGTTGAAGTTTCTTTAAATTCTGTTGTTTAGCTTCTATTACTCTCTTGCTAAACTTGTTCTTGGACTCTTTGAATCTGTCTCTGTCCCCACTGTGAAATATTTCCTCTGTTTCCAGTCTTCTGAGTTTAGCTGTGAACCAGGGCTTGTTATTGTTGTAAATCCCCCTGGAGTGGTATCCTTGCAGAAACCAGTGTATGATGTCACAGCATCAGTGTACTGATTCCGGCTGTTGGTGGCAGTCCTGAACCCTCCCAGTTGTTCCAATCCTTACACACCTGCAGATCCTCTGCAGTCTCCTTGTTCCACTTCCTTGATAACAGGCTTAGAAAGTTTCCATTTCTCTCTGTACTGTATGTGGGAATCAGGTGCACCGTCATCTGGTCTGAGAGCCATCCAGTGCAGCACAGGAAATAGCGTGATACATGCAGCTTATAGTAGTGTAGTAATGATCCAAGGTGGCATCATCTCTCTGCTTGGAATATTAATAGACTACTTGTTTTGGGGGTAAATTGTAGAAGAGGTTCCTTTGTTAAAGTTGTTGAGAACTATAACTAAGGAGTCTGTGTTTGTCCGCTCCACACATTGGTAAGTGTACGCGGTGTCTTCAGCACGTTAGGTTGTGGTGGGATGTAAACACTGATCAGACGTAAATGAACCAAGTCACGGTGGGAGTAGAAGGGTTTACAGATGATAATAATCTGCTCCAGATGAGGAGAGCAATGATGAGACATTGCTGTTACTGTGGACCAGTCTTGTAGTTGACCACTAGTTTTCCACACATCTCAAGGGGAATTTTGTCCGACTCCTATTTGTAAATTCTTTCTAAGTCATTAATGTGTCGTGGCCGATGTTTGGCAACTCAAACCTTCAGCTCCCTCTACAGACTTTCTATGGGATTAAGGTCTTGAGACAGACTGACCCGTTCAAGACCTTAAAATGCTTCTTCTTGAGCCAATCCTTTGTGGTTTTTGCCACTTTGGGAGTGTTTTTGGGCCACTGTCATACTGGAATACCCATTTTCAATGCCCTGGCTGAGCAAAGGAGTTTCTCACCCAAGATTTGACAGCACATGGCCCCATCCATCCATCCATCCTTTGGTGCAGTGCACTTGTCCTGTCCCCTTGGCAGAAAAACACCCCCAAAGCATAATGTTTCCACCTCCATGTTTGAGGGAGGGGACAGTGTTCTTGGACTTAGGCAGCATTTCTCCTCTGAAAACATGGTGAGTTGCGTTGATGCCAACGAGCTTAATTTGGATCTCATCTGACCAGAACACTGTCACCCAGTCCTCCTCTAAATCGTTTAGATGTTCAGTGATAACCTTCAAACAGGCCTGTACCTGTGCTTTCCTGAGCAGGGGGACCTTGCAGACACTACAGGAATTCAGTTCTTCATGGTAGTATGTTACCAACTTTTCTCCAGGTGACTACAGTCCTGAGATTATTGACAAGTTCCTCCCAAGTCATTCTGGGCAGGATCCACACCATTCTCATTATCATTGAAATTCCACAAGGTGGGATCTTGAATGGAGCTCCAGAATGAGGGAAATTAGCATTTATTTAATGGTTTTTCCTTTTTGTGGAAAGTCACACTAACGGTTGTCATCTCTCACTCAGCTGCTTAGTGATGGTCTTGTAGTCCAAACCAGCCTTTTTTAGGTTCACAATCTTGTCCCTGACATCCTTAGAAAGCTCTCTGATAGGTGCAGCATTTGGAATCTGGATAAACTGACTGCTCCTAAGGACAGATGTCTATTATACAGGTAACAAGTAGAGAAGGCTCCCAATGTCAGCACGTTACCTGTATAAAACACACCTGAGAGAGACAGAAATCTTGCTGATTGACAGGGGATCAAATATTTATTTCATTCATGGAAATGCGAATTAAGCCATAATTTTTGGAATTTAAAAAAATTATTGTTCTGTCTCTCACTGTTCAAATAAACCTACCACTGAAATTATAGACTGATCATGTCCATGTTTGTGGGCAAATTTACTAAGTCAGCAGTGGTTCAAATCATTCCCCCCTGTTTTTTTGGAATCTTTTCACAATCCTCCAGTAAGTACAGAAAAACAGTTTAATAGTATCCCATGATGGGATGCTTTGCACATAACTAAGTGGGAGCAGGGAAACAGTAAAATGTGAACTTGTACCGGTGTTTGGGAGTTTCCTCCAAAGAAAGTTACTTGATGCCAAGTAGAAATGAGCACCCATGTAGCGTTGAAACTGGGGAACTCTGAGAAGTACATCCTGACATCACCTGAAGCCCTCCCCAGAATGGAAGGGTCCTGGCTTTCTCTGTAGAAGACTCTCCCTGCTCGCCGGTTGTCCACATCAGCCCAGAATGGCGCCACAACCCTTCTGTCTCCAGCAATTGGAAAAGCTACAGGTGTGAACTGAGAGACCTCCCTCAGGAACGACACAAGGCCATTGTTGTTAACCTGCAGAGGAGGAAAGGTTGACGTTAGAGCAGATCATTTAAAGAGTTTCACTACATATTAGGCTGAAACACTGTGCCTTGTTTATAGGATTAGCTGGAGTTAGAGTGAATGAGCTGAGGAGGAAACATCAGTGTGGACAGTTTTAACCTCACAGAGAAAAACTCATTACTCATTTTTGCACTTCCTATGTAACAAACACATGCTACTTTTATTCTGCGTGATAACAGCTGCTGAGAAAACCTGGTGTCTGCTGCTATCATTTATTACCCATCTAACTTTGTGCCAGGAGGGTAATATGTTGTTATTCCCTCTTTACGTGTGTAGCTGGCGTAAGGACAAAAGGAGACACACGTTTCTCTTGTGTTACCATAGAAACAGGTTTATTAAACTTCTGTATGTATTTCAGAAATCCTAACTAAAAAATGACCCTTCAGCTTTAGTCCCATTTACAAGAGGAACACAATAAACAGAACAAATGGTACATAAACAAGTTAAATATTGTTGCTTTAAGACAGTAGCTGTCTCAAATTCTTGCAGTGTTGTCCAAACCAGCACAATTTTTCTTATATTTTATCTAAAACGTGAACAAGGTGCAACAAACATTTAGCAAAACTCATAAATAGCACCTAAAAGTAACTAGTTTTGGCATTAAACCACTAAAAATGGTGATTTGCAACAAGTATCAACCAGAAAATAACATATAGCATGAAAACTGTCTCCTAAAGTTTCCAGTGAGTCAAGTTCAAAAGAATTTCACTTGGTTTTTAAGGTGTTTTAAAGTTAGCTTACTAGACAAGTTCGCTAGCATTAGCATGGATGAAAATCCAGTAATAACTCACGTTTTGCACACGTCACTTCAAAACCCGTGTCATTGATGTTAATCTTGAAATCTGTTAATTAATTTTAGGATGTTTTTTTTTTTACTGACCTGTGGTAAATACCAAGAAGACACTTTTTTGTCTTGTGTTAGAAACAGGAGGTTTCTGCTCCTTCTGTGTGCTAGAAGCATTACTTCCAGCGTGATGTGCGCCCCCTAGTGGTTGGGTGTATTATGGCGCTTAAATGTTTAATGAAATGAAACCACAAAAGAAAAATAAATGAAGGAAATCAACCCCATAGGCTCCATAGGTGTATCAAATCTCAATGCTACCATGTTAAAATGGTTCTGCATAGGCTCCCCTTTTGATTGACATCTCTTTTGACCAACTGGGTTGAGCTTTGGTTTCTTCAGAGCCAATAAGATTCACTGATACTCAAACCCATTATCATGTACTTTCACATCTTCAGGTCTGGCCAATCAGCTCTGATGTTGAGTCTGACTGCACAGTCATGTAGCCAATAGCAACACATGTGGGGGTGTGGTCTGAGATGGCTTCAGCTGGGTGCTTCTCTCCAGTGGCCCTGAGGGCAGGTGGACATGGACTGCTGCAGGTGATGTTTTGCAAACTTTTTTCAACTAAAAAATGGTAAAACCTGCAAAAAATGGGGAAAATATCTAGAATGAGGAGGAGTTGCTCTGGAGTGGATTTACGATCAAGGAAGCTACTGAAAGAGCAAAGATGTCTAGACATCTTAGCTAAGGAGCTCCTTCAGGAGAAGTAAGACGAGGAAGTGATTCTCATCATCAACTGTAAGTGTAAATGTTTTAATGCCACTTTGTTCAGATGAAAATACAGTTGACAAATAAATAAATAAATAAATAGATAAATAAGCACTGTTTGCACGCAGTGGTTGTTTGCTCACACATGTAAACACATATGCGTGTGTGTGTGGTTTTGTTTGTTTGTGACCTGAAAACAGAAATTCAGTAAATAAACTTGTTTTCTTCACATCAAGAAGACATGATGTGTTCATGTGTAGTTTAGACATGATGAATAATAAACCAGCTAAACAGACCTCCGTCTCTGTAGCGCCTTTGCATTAGGGGCGTGTAGGGCCTGGCCTCACCACCAGATGTCGCTGTGGAGCTCAATGCTCTCTTAAAATAATCAGTGGAAAAGAAAAGTTCACAAAGGACTAATTTTTGTATAAAAACCTATTCTGTTGCCAAGACGATTCTGTTATAAATATTTGTGTATTTGTATCTAAGTCTTAATCCTGACAAGCTCAGAGGGTTAATTCCTCTTGAAATTTCGAAGATCGGGCCAGCCCTCCACTGTCTGTTTAAAAAAAATGAACATCTAAAATCACAGTATGCATGCACAGCACACTCTAGACATGCACGAAACCTAGTGCCCCAAACTCAGATCATCCAGTTAAAACACGTTAATATCACACGTGATGTTACGGCTGCATTCTGTAGGACAGCAGAGCTTCCCCATCTAGTGCTGGTTAGCTTGTTAGCTACCAAGACAATAAATAAATAAGTGAAGTAGATTTTTTGATGATTTTCATCTTTTCTTTTCAAGAAATGAACACAGGTGAGTGGGCCTTTATTGGTAATTTCATGTATAAAAAGTTTGTTTACTTGAATTAGATTTAGATGACATTGCATTGCTAGTGTGGACGTTTGTGCTATGGATCAAAGTCAGTTTGCATTCATCACAGAAGAATTTGTTTTATGTGTGTGTGTGTGTGTGTGTGTGTGTGTGTGTGTGTGTGTGTGTGTGTGTGTGTGTGTGTGTGTGTGTGTGTGTGCAGTGTCCACTGTGCTTTTCTCTGGTGAATGGGCCTTTCAGTGAATTTATGGCTCTTGTTGTATCTAATTCATATGGACCGTGAATCTGGGAGCAGAGCATGATTCCTCTAAGTGTCACCTGATGACTGTAGGTTGATTCATTCAGGAGTTACAGCCTTTTACTGCTGGGATGTTCAGGCGTTCTTTAAAACACCCAGACATACTCGTGTCCAGAATAGTCATTTTTGTTCTATCCTCATCAAACTTTGTTCTAGAGCCTCATTTGATTTTCCAGTCCATGCTTTCATGTAGAGGTGTGTGACATATATATTTTCATTTAAATCAACTTTCCCATATTCAGGATGAGGCAGCAGGTATTACTGAGTATTTACCCCACTAACAGAGTACCAAAAACACCATGAGTACCTGTTTTACATTCAGGTCTAGAGGCATGTGACAGCGACAAAGCAATGTCAGCTGACTTCTGCTCCACATGTTTGAAAACCTGATATATGAAGAGTTTTGCTGTAAGAGCAGCACAGGATGTTGGGTAATTGTGTGAGCCCCAGAATCAGAGTGATGTGGTGAGAATGAGGTCGGTGTGGGGGTGAGAAAAGGAACGACTGCCGGGGAAAACCACAGCTCTGATAATAAAGACAAAACAAGAGGGAGGTATGAGGATAGATCAGAGGGAGGGGTGGGAATTAATGAGAGTCCAGTGGTGGCGGTGATCTAGAAGTGACCTGCTTTATTCAGGTCCAACGTTAAATGACCCTTATATTCTGATAATGGACTAGGGTTTTAGCTCTCAAAGCACCTGGAACTGCTTGATTTCCTTATTGCAAATAGCTTTTGAAGGTTCCTTCAACATAAAATAACTTTTTAGGAACTGAATCTGAGCTTGTGATATTTTGCTTTCTAATTTTCTGGGATTCCAACCAGACGGGAGCTGTATGACATCCAGTGATGGGCGGTTCTGCATCACACCTATGTGAGACGGCGAATGAGGTCAGAGCCGCCATAAGGTGTGCTGTAATGTAACTGAGGGGAAAACTCAAGGGAGATAGGTGCCGTCAGTCCAGTCGACTGACTAATGCGTGCTGAGGAATTCCAGTTCTCATGTTTCTGTCACACGTCTGCAGTGCTACCACTTTCCTCTGCAGGACGCTTGTTTTTTTAGGAATCCTTCACCGGACATGTCCAGGGTTTTGCTTGTGTGGTTTTCTTTAGAGCAAGGCAATTCATGAACTAAGATAAACTTTCTTCTGGCTTAAGTCAAGCCAAAGCAAAGCGCTGAAGGAAAAATATGTCCATAGATCCTCTTGAACAAACATTCACTTCCCTTGTCAAAAAACAAGGTTTCACAGCTACAAACCTGTCCAACTATTTGACTTGACCAAAGAAAGTGACTACAGTCTACAGTCTGTGGACTCGGCCTGCACCTCTTCAGCTCTGGCTCCCCTTGAGCAGAGTTCAGGATACGGCTGTCTGCTGAGTGTAGACCAACAAGCTGAAGCTCAAACCTCATGGTTCAGGGTCTCTAAGGTCAGCAAGTAAGAGATGATCACATTTTCAAATTATATACATTTCTTAAATTAGGTTGTTGTACAAATGTGATCATTCAAACCACTGATGGAGTATCAGGACTAGTACCTTCATCAGAAACCTGACATATCCAGTCCAGTTCATGTCTGCTGCCCCCTGGTGGAGGCTCTACATGTGGACAAGCCTATTATATGGCTTCATGATCAAATATAAGAGCTGCATAAAGGCACAGGTTCAAGTCCATGCTGTAGTCTCTCTGCATGGAGTTGGATGTTGTCCCAGTGCATGATGGGTTTCCTCAGGTACAGCTTCCTCCTACAGACCACAGCATGTCTGATACGTCGCTTTGGATAAAAGTGTCTAATAAATGAATAAACAAAACAGGTTATTACAGGTATATAGAGTTTAATGAAAGGAGTTTAATTTTAAGTACTAAATTATTTCATTATTATTTTATATTTCAGGCTTTAAAGGGTCAACACATTAATAAAAAGACTACATTTTTATGCCCGTCTCAAATACAAATCTTAAAGGACCACATCGACATCTAATAATGAGTCCAGGGGGAGGGGTTATGCTGCTAAACTCTCTCTGAAGCACGAGGGATCTACTTCTAAAGTGAAACTTCAAAACAGCAGGAGCTGCAGTCAGATCATCATCATGTAATGACGAGCTGCATGGAGGATACTTCACCAGCTTGGATGACAATGTGGATTTAATGAAAGAACTACAGTTCTGGAGACACAATATGCAGTGTGGGTCAAAAAAATGAGGCTTTGATTGGCTGTGGTCCAGGTCTGTGCTGCAGTCAGTCAGAGAGGTGACTATGCTGGGTTAGACATGAACAGAGTGGATAAAGAGAGAAAATGAAAAGAAAGATTTATTTATCATCAAGTTAAAAGCTGAGCATCTGAAAATCATGACCAAAGCTCTGATAAGGTTAGGTCAGACCCTGGTCCAGCTCACTGGGCCCGGTGTTCTGTTAAAGACCCCTAAAATGGACAAAAGCTATAAAAAAACATAGCAGGGGTCCATCTGAGGGACAGGAGTCCATCTGAGGGACAGGAGTCCATCTGAGGGACAGGAGTCCTTCAGGGGTCCATCTGAGGGACAGGAGTCCATCTGAGGGACAGGAGTCCTTCAGGTGTCCATCTGAGGGACAGGAGTCCACAATGGAGGATCGTCTATCAGACATTTAGTCATGAAATGTTCAGGTTGAGATGTTTATGAGAAACATGAAGTTAAAACATTTGAACTGATCTTAAAATGTTTTTCAGTTTCAGCTGACTGAAGCACTTTCAACACTTTGTCAGTAGGTTACCCGTCTGGTACGATTCAGCGTCAAACATTTACAAGTCCACCTGTAAAACTACAACGCACTTAAAAATGTAGTGTTCATCTAAGAAAAAAACTTGGTGCAAAAAGTTAGTCTAGACTAGAGCCTTGTTTATACATAGAGTGGACTGGACTTGACCTGGACTGGACTGGACTGGACTGGACTGGACTTGACCTGGACTGGACTGGACTGGACTTGACTTGACCTGGACTGGACTGGACTGGACTAGACCTGGACTAGACCTGGACTGGACTCGACCTGGACTGGACTTGACCTGGACTGGACTGGACTGAACTGGACTCGACCTGGACTGGACTTGACCTGGACTGGACTGGACTGGACTGGACTTGACCTGGACTGGACTGGACTCGACTCGACCTGGACTAGACCTGGACTGGACCTGGACCTGGACTCGACCTGGACTGGACTGGACTCGACTGGACTGGACTGGACTGGACTGGACCTGGACTGGACCTGGACCTGGACTGGACTGGACTCGATCTGGACTGAACTGGACTGGACTGGACCTGGACTGGACCTGGACCTGGACCTGGACTGGACCTGGACTGGACCTGGACTGGACTGGACTCGATTCGACTCGACTCGACCTGGACTCGACCTGGACTGGACTGGACTGGACTCGACCTGGACTGGACTGGACTGGACTGGACCTGGACTGGACTCGACCTGGACTGAACTGGACTGGACTAGACCTGGACTGGACTGGACTCGACTGGACTGGACTGGACTGGACCTGGACTGGACCTGGACTGGACTGGACTGGACTCGACCGGGACTGGACTGGACTGGACCTGGACTGGACTGGACTGGACTGGACCTGGACTGGACTGGACCTGTACTGGACTCGACCTGGACTGAACTGGACTGGACTAGACCTGGACTGGACTGGACTCGATCTGGACTGGACTGGACTGGACTGGACCTGGACTGGACTGGACTGGACCTGGACCTGGACTGGACTGGACTCGACCTGGACTGGACTGGACCTGTACTGGACTCGACCTGGACTGAACTGGACTGGACTAGACCTGGACTGGACTGGACTGGACCTGGACTGGACTGGACTGGACTGGACCTGGACTGGACTGGACTGGACTGGACTGGACCTGGACCTGGACTGGACTGGACTCGACCTGGACTGGACTGGACTCGACTGGATTGGACTGGACTGGACTGGACTAGACCTAGACTGGACCTGGACCTGGACTCGACCTGGACTGGACTGGACTGGACTGGACTCGACCTGGACTGGACTGGACTCGACTAGACTGGACTGGACTGGACTCGACCTGGACTGGACTGGACTGGACCTGGACTGGTCTGGACTGGACTGGACTGGACCTGGACTGGACTGGACCTGGACTGGACCTGGACCTGGACTGGACTGGACTCGATCTGGACTGGACTGGACTCGACCTGGACTGGACTGGACTGGATTGGACTGGACTAGACCTGGACCTGGACTCGACCTGGACTGGACTGGACTGGACTAGACTGGATTGGACTGGACTGGACTGGACTAGACCTCGACTAGACTGGACCTGGACTCGACTCGACTGGACCTGGACTCGACCTGGACTGGACTGGAGTGGACTCGACCTGGACTGGACTGGACTGGACTGGACCTGGACTGGACTGGACTGGACCTGGACTGGACCTGGACCTGGACCTGGACTCGACCTGGACTGGACCTGGACTGGACTGGACCTGGACTGGACCTGGACCTGGACTCGACCTGGACTGGACTGGACTGGACCTGGACTGGACTGGACTGGACTGGACTCGACCTGGACTGGACTGGACTGGACTGGACCTGGACCTGGACTGGACTGGACTCGACCTGGACTGGACTGGACCTGTACTGGACTCGACCTGGACTGAACTGGACTGGACTGGACCTGGACTGGACTGGACTCGACCTGGACTGGACTGGACTGGACTGGACTGGACTGGACCTGGACTGGACCTGGACCTGGACTGGACTGGACCTGGACCTGGACCTGGACTGGACTGGACTCGACCTGGACTGGACTGGACTGGACTCGACCTGGACTGGACTGGACTCGACTGGATTGGACTGGACTGGACTGGACTAGACCTGGACTGGACCTGGACCTGGACTCGACCTGGACTGGACCTGGACTGGACTGGACGTGGACTGGACCGGACCGGGACTGGGACGGGCCTGGACCTGGACTGGACTGGACTGGACCTGGACTGGACTGGACTGGACTGGACCTGGACTGGACTCGACCTGGACTGAACTGGACTGGACTGGACTGGACTGGACCTGGACTGGACTGGACCTGGACCTGGACTGGACTGGACTCGACCTGGACTGGACTGGACTGGACCTGGACTGGTCTGGACTGGACTGGACTGGACCTGGACTGGACTGGACCTGGACTGGACCTGGACCGGGACTCGACTGGACTGGACCTGGACTGGACTGGACCTGGACTGGACCTGGACCTGGACTGGACTGGACTCGACCTGGACTGGACTGGACTGGACCTGGACTGGACTGGACTGGACTGGACTGGACTAGACCTGGACTGGACCTGGACCTGGACTCGACCTGGACTGGACCTGGACTGGACTCGACCTGGACTGGACTGGACTGGACTGGACTGGACTGGACTGGACTCGACCGGGACTGGACTCGACTCGACTGGACTGGACTGGACTGGACTGGACTAGACCTGGACTGGACCTGGACCTGGACTCGACCTGGACTGGACTGGACTGGACTGGACTGGACTGGACCTGGACTGGACTGGACTGGACTGGACCTGGACTGGACTGGACTGGACTGGACTGGACCTGGACCTGGACTGGACTGGACCTGGACTGGACCTGGACTCGACTCGACTGGACTCGACCTGGACTCGACCTGGACTGGACTGGACTGGATTGGACTGGACTAGACCTGGACTGGACCTGGACCTGGACTCGACCTGGACTGGACTGGACCTGGACTGGACTGGACTGGACCTGGACTGGACCTGGAATGGACCTGGACTTGGACTGGACTGGACTCGACCTGGACTGGACTTGACCTGGACGGGACTGGACTGAACTGGACTCGACCTGGACTGGACTTGACCTGGACTGGACTGGACTGGACTGGACTCGACCTGGACTGGACTGGACTGGACTGGACCTGGACTGGACTGGACTGGACTGGACCTGGACTGGACTGGACCTGGACTGGACCTGGACCTGGACTGGACTGGACTGGACCTGGACTGGACCTGGAATGGACTGGACTTGGACTGGACTGGACTCGACCTGGACTGGACTGGACTGAACTGGACTCGACCTGGACTGGACTTGACCTGGACTGGACTGGACTGGACTAGACCTGGACTGGACTGGACCTGGACTCGACCTGGACTGGACTGGACCTGGACTGGACTGGACTGGACCTGGACTGGACCTGGAATGGACCTGGACTTGGACTGGACTGGACTCGACCGGACTGGACTGGACTGGACCTGGACTGGACCTGGACTCGACTCGACTGGACTCGACCTGGACTCGACCTGGACTGGACTGGACTGGACTGGACCTGGACTGGACTGGACTGGACTGGACTCGACCTGGACTGGACTGGACCTGGACTGGACTGGACTTGACTGGACTGGACTGGACTGGACTCGACTCGACTCGACCTGGACTAGACCTAGACTGGACCTGGACCTGGACTCGACCTGGACTGGACTGGACTGGACTGGAATGGACTGGACTAGACCTGGACTGGACTCGACCTGGACTGGACTGGACTGGACCTGGACTGGCCTGGACTGGACCTGGACTGGACCTGGACTGGACTGGACTCGATTCGACTCGACTCGACCTGGACTAGACCTAGACTGGACCTGGACCTGGACTCGACCTGGACTGGACTGGACTGGACTGGACTGGACTGGACCTGGACTGGACCTGGAATGGACCTGGACTTGGACTGGACTGGACTAGACCTGGACTGGACTCGACCTGGACTGGACTGGACTGGACTAGACTGGATTGGACTGGACTGGACTGGACTAGACCTGGACTGGACCTGGACCTGGACTGGACCTGGACTGGACTGGACCTGGACCTGGACTGGACTGGACTCGACCTGGACTGGACTGGACCTGTACTGGACTCGACCTGGACTGAACTGGACTGGACTAGACCTGGACTGGACTGGACTGGACTGGACTGGACCTGGACCTGGACTGGACTGGACTCGACCTGGACTGGACTGGACTGGACCTGGACTGGTCTGGACTGGACTGGACTGGACCTGGAATGGACTGGACTTGGACTGGACTGGACTCGACCTGGACTGGACTGGACTAGACTGGACTGGACTGGACTGGACTGGACTGGACCTGGACTGGACTGGACCTGGACTGGACCTGGACTGGACTGGACTGGACTCGATCTGGACTGGACTGGACTCGACTGGACTGGACTGGACTGGATTGGACTGGACTAGACCTGGACTGGACTCGACCTGGACTGGACTGGACTGGACCTGGACTGGTCTGGACTGGACTGGACTGGACCTGGACTGGACTGGACCTGGACTGGACCTGGACCTGGACTGGACCTGGACTGGACTGGACTCGATTCGACTCGACTCGACCTGGACTAGACCTAGACTGGACCTGGACCTGGACTCGACCTGGACTGGACCTGGACTGGACTGGACCTGGACCTGGACCTGGACCTGGACTGGACTGGACCTGGACCTGGACTGGACTGGACTCGACCTGGACTGGACTGGACTCGACCTGGACTGAACTGGACTGGACTAGACCTGGACTGGACCTGGACTGGACTGGATTGGACTGGACTAGACCTGGATTGGACCTGGACCTGGACTCGACCTGGACTGGACTGGACTGGACCTGGACTGGACTGGACTCGACCTGGACTGGACTGGACTGGACTAGACCTGGACTGGACTGGACTGGACTGGACTGGACTGGACTGGACTCGACCTGGACTGGACCGGACTGGATTGGTATAGGTGTGAGTGTGAATGTGTGTAGCCCTGCCTGTAATGAACAGGGGCCTCATTTATAAAACGTGCTTACACAAAAAACGAGCCTGTAAGTCATTTTCTACGCAAACTTTGGGATTTATAAGAAAACGTTACGGAAAATGTGCGTAACTTTACACAAACTCTGGACCTTGTGTAAGCGCGTTTTGGAGACGCAAAACCATACAGAGCAGCTGGTGAGATGGAAATGGTGAATTTAAGGACTTGTAGACCCTCACACAAAGCCAACAGTCACCCCCCCCCCCCCCCCCCCCACCATCTCTGAACAGAATAAAATTGGGAATCTGAATGAAAATATGTTGCATTTTAGAATAATATCACATTATGTTCATAGAGTCTTCAGATTATATAACAACTGCACTTGACTAAGGTGACTAATCCAGAGTCTGCCTCACCTCTTGCTCAGATGACGTAGGGATCAGCTCCCTGTGACCTGAACAGGATTTTTTAAATGTTAATTGAAATGTTTTTTAATGTGTCTGCCATGTTTGTTTGCTTTTATTGTGCAATGTCTGTAAATGATTGTTCTCTGAGCTACCAAGAGCCAGAACCAAATTCCTTGTGTTTACACACTTGGTGAATAAATCTGATTAACAGGAGAAAGTCATGGATGAGTGGATACTGCTCCTTCATCCACCCTACCTCCACTGACTGGACCGATGTCCCAGTGCTGACATCTAATGTAGTCCCTTACCTGCTTTAAAAGCACACTCCTGATTTAATGAGAGCGGTTTATATCTGCTCAGTGTTATAGTTTAGCTTCATACACTCACTGTCATTCCCACACGTCTGCATCTCAGATAAATGTAATTAAAGGTTGTTACATTCTGTAATGTATGGTTTGTGTTGATGGTATAGTGGGAAGGTTGTGTTGTTCTTTTCTTCTGACTTCAGTGATTAAGATTGTAAATGTTTAGTCTCTTAGAGTTGATCACTTATTGCTTTAAGCAGCTCTCCTCCCTTCATTCCTCCCATTCTTGTGTCTTCTTGTTGTAATCTTTTCATTCCTACAGAGAACAACTTTTAAATACATGTCTCAACATTCATACCGTAATTATATATTAGTGTATACAATTGTCAGACCCTTTATAAGATGCATTAATGTTAGAATATCTTTATTTATTTTGACAAATCTTACATTTTCTCCCTAGATGAGGCTGAGCATCCCCACTGTCTCCTATACTTCTGACATAATGGGGCAATATAAAATCAAAAGCACACATTTACAGTGAAGAAATCAGAAAATGTTCACAAATGTGACATTTTTTTATTTGATATTTTTAATATATTGTAACTAACTAACTAAACAATGTAACGATAATGGTATAACATCACAAACAGCATTAGCTGTTTTATGCTAACAGATAATTAGTATAAATGTGATGTTAATCTCATATTACCAGAACAAAAGTAGAGATAATCATAAAAACCACATCTTGAGCATGAAACAGTTTCGTTCAACATACAGGAAGTGATCAGGATTAGTGTGTGTGAGGTCGGTGTGGAGCAACCATGGCTCAGTGTGTAAAGATCCACTGACTGGAAGGTCAGCAGTTCGGTTCCCACAGACCACGTGTCTGAGTACCTCTGGGCAGAATACTAAACCCCTGGTGCTGTCTAGAACGGCAGCTCACTGCTCCTCAGGTAAGAGAAACGAGGATGGGTCATGGGTTTCCCTAAAGGGATAAATAAAGGATTAATTATTGATTAATTCCAGATAACAGATTGTTTTGAGCAGGCAGAAATGAATTTGCTTTCTACCTTCTGTCCTTTCCTGGTCGTCAAATGCCCAAACAACCGAAACGGGGAATTAATTTCCTTCAAGCCGAGCCAGGGCTCTCTCCAAGTTGGTACCCAGATTGTGCACCAGTCCGCTAAGATCCTCTATCTCAGGATTCAGACCTTACAGCGCCAAAGTCTGAGTC
This sequence comes from Callopanchax toddi, assembly GCA_006937965.1. Lineage (NCBI taxonomy): Eukaryota > Metazoa > Chordata > Actinopteri > Cyprinodontiformes > Nothobranchiidae > Callopanchax > Callopanchax toddi. The sequence goes on from SSNR01000175.1 coordinate 1,325,983, forward strand.
CCCCCAGACCAACACACTCCTTCAGTGAGAGCGGGCAGCTTGCCCAATTGGACCCGTCTTCTCCGAAAGTTTGCAGTATCCCAGAAATCCAGTGACCATAATCCCAATCATGTAAACATCTTCAGAGTCCTCGATAGAAAGCAGCGAGAGGCACATAACCTTCCATTCGCCCCAGGAATCCATCATGTACCCGACCAGGTGCGTCGAATCGGGGCACGTCGGCGCTCGCTTCGCCGGTCGAAATGTGGAAAAAATCTTGTCCACCAAATCCATGATGATTAAATGTTTAAACTGTACAGATACAATCATTTTGCTACTGTGAAAGCAGTAGTTTGTCATATTTGAAATATAAATGTAATCTAATCAACAACATCTATTTTTAGATGGTTAAAAATTCATGTTTAGGGGCACATGGTGGGCCAGACATATGCGGGAGGTGGGCCGGATCCGTAGCGCCTTTACTGGCGTTGCAGCGTGTGAATGACTGTAATGTAAACCTCTTGTAGTCCATGATTTTTTTTCTTTCTCATTCTCACTTGGATGATTTTCTTTAACATGCAGAAAAATATTTTTCAAGGTAACATGTGACCTTCATTGTTTTGGAGTAACGATGCTTTAGGGATACATCTGTGTTGCGTTAAAGAGACTGGTCATTTCTCAGATACAACGGTTCCTGGACAGTTCCAAGGGGAAGACCCCTCTCATGTTATCTGAGGCGTAGGAGGAGGAGAGGGAGGAGGAGGAAGAGGAGAGATCCCAGCAACACAAGAAAGTTGCCAGATACAAACCATAACACACCAACGGCCTGGTAACCATTAGGCAAAAATAGGACAGGAAGTCAGGAAAGACCCAGTTATAGAGAAGGATTCTAGGTGGCGTTGGAGGTCACTGTAGACACAGGCTGAATGGTTTTTAAAAATAAACTAGCATCTGAGAAATGAGCATTCTGGAGACAATAACGTTTAAAAGGAGCAGATGTGATGCTACTTAAAGAGTATCATTAGCTCCAGCGTTTATGAGGCAGCTCCAGGGAGGAGTTATATACATGTACTTAGTACTGAATGAAATATTACCTGTTAAAAGCAACTCCCTGATAGCAGGTTTCACCCTGTAGCCCACGCGCTTTACCTCAGGTGTTTAATGGATTCACAGCAGACATTTAAAACAAGTGGGACTGGATTTCAGGTTTTCATGATCTGTTGTTTATGACTGAAGAATTACACTTAATGAGACGCTGAGCGAGTTACAGGATATCATCAACAGCTCATTGGTGGATAATTATCTGAGACTGACAAGACAAACAACCTGTAACTTGTCTTTTCTTGTCTAATTTGACTATCAGGTATCAGTCCTACTGAGACGGAGGTGGAACTCATTTCAAAAGTTGCAGGTAGTTTTTAAAAACGAAGGACTTTTTTCAGTTAAAAACACTGTCTTGTGCATGCGAAGGCTTTAAAGTATTTCTTTATTAAGGAGCAGACCTCGCCTCCTTTAGCACAGTTCTTTAGATTAGAAAGACGACCTTTAACCTTGCCAGTTGTTGCCATGGTTCTCCAGCCTCCTCTTGCCCGGGCCCTGAACAGGGAGGAGGCAGGCAGGGCTCCAAGCAAGAAAGAGGAGATTCAGAGAGGGAGAGCGCTGATGCAGAACCACAACAGGTGGTGTTGATTTAAGGGAGTTCAGCCTTTCCAATCGCTGGAACTAAACCCAATACATGACAAAGGCAGATCAAAGGATGTTTCACTGTGGTGTGCGAAAATCCTTGTCAAACCATTGGGCTTCCTCCCATGAGCGCCGTTTCCCTCCCTCTGGTGTGCATATTTTCTCTCCACTTTAGCTTCTTGTGAGAAAGAATTACTCACAGATGCTGAACACAAGCTGTCATTTCCTTAAAGAGTTTCTCTGTGAATTTATCATAACTGAGGTTCTGCTAATAGTTTCTCCCTCACTTTCCCCTCGTGCACTTGAGAGCCATCAGAGTGCAGGAAGGGCAGATGTGAAGTGGGGATCATGATTCCACCCGCCACTCATGATATTCTGAGTAAATGAGATTACCCAGCGCAGTATGCAGGAGCATGAACTACAGCAGCTCTGCAATGTAGGATTTGGCTGTGCTCCAACCCTCAGGACCCTAAAGCTCTTATCCTGCACAATTCACACTCTGTCAGGTTCAACTACCTGCAACTGAGTGCATGCACACACACTCATGGTGACATATAAAAATATGCATACACACAAATGAGCAGAAAATAGACTGTGTACTCACATAGAGTCCTGTGTGCCTGTCGCCAAAGAAGGGGAAAGCAACGGAGATTTCCTGGAGTCCAGAGCCTCCGTCGTCCTGAGTGATGGTCTGGGAGTCCCCCTTGTCCTCGCCAAAGGGGTAGAAGTCCTCTAAGGGCACAGCAGGTTCCACCCTGGGCAGCAGGATGCAGAAGCAGGACAGAAGGGCTTGCAGCACCAGCACCATGGCCTCAGCCACCCAGGGATGGAGCTGACAGCAAGCAGCGTGGAAAGGAGGGAGGAGCTCGAACACCTCAGGCAACAAGTGCAAAGCAGAGCAGGACGGGACGGTGCGTTCCTCCTCGGGATCCTCCCCTGGCTGCTTCCCGGCTCTGCTCTGTCTTCCCTCACTTATCCTTCAGCAGTGAGCTGGACTTCTTGTGTGAGACGGGGGAATACTGTAAATTCCTTGCATTCTGCTTGCTGCTGGGCACTGCATGAGTTACACTCCGTCTCACTGAAATAACACAAGGAAAAAAGAAGGGGGAGCAGCGTGATTCAGCTGAGATGTTTTTATTTAACAATCCGGTGATTTGGTCCCTGATGGTCAGCTTAGAAATATCCTCAATAAAAGCTCTATTCTGCTTGCCAAAAGAGTTCTTTCAGCTTTGGCCCCACCTCCCCCACAGGGATTCACTACCTTGCATAATTAGCTGCTTGCAGCCAATAGTTAAAAAGAGGCCGGTAACTGGATAACCACTGGGCGGATCTATGTTAATCAAAGGGCTGCTTCAGAGAAACTCTGACAAGATTTTCCCTTTTCAGTGGATCTCCCTCTAGCACATGTACAAGGCTGAGCTGTGAGAAGAAAGGCAACATGAACAAACAACATGGATGAAAACACTTTAGTTTTATTGTAAATCAGAACGTTTGTCAAGTACAGAATGAAGAGTTCACTGAGCCATCAAGACATTCACTATTCATTAATACATGTAAATACTGTATTTATATAAGATACAGAAGGTTATGATTAGTGACATCAGTTTCTACATGATTTTGACAAACAAGTCTAAAAACAGTCATGAGAATGCTAACCAGTCTCTCATCACATCACAGCATAATCAGATATAAAAGGTTCAGCAGCGAGCTGCAGGAAATCCTCACATCCAGTTCACTTCTAAACAAAACACTTATTGTTTGTTGTTGTTGAGTGTTTCTGCAGATTAATGTAATCCTGTGTGCAGCAGCGCTGCAGGGTGGTGAGACGGCCTCAGAGCTGGAGCTGGATACATATAGCTGTTGGGACGCTGCCAGCAGGACAGTGAGGGAAGAAGACAGCGGCGCCACGTAATTCACTGCCTACACACCAGGCTGTAGCATCTGACTGAAGTACGCCTGCCGTCTTCTCGTCTCCTGATCAAGCTGCTCTTTGAGGGTCAGCACCTGTGGAAAGGCAGAGATAAATCTACAGCATAACAGGACATCAGTTTTCCAGTTGGAGCTCTACCTGCTCCTCCAGGCAGCTGACCCTCTGGTGGTGAGCCCTCTCCCTGGTTTCCAAGGCCTGCTCTGCCTGGAGCTGACTGTCCCTCAGACGCTCCGTCTCCAAGTCCAGCTCCTGGTGATGACGAGCGATAACCTCCAGGAGGTTCTGTGCATGGCAGTGCTCCAGCTGGGACATCTGAGCCTGAGGACAGTTGGTTTAAAGTTACACGAGAGAAAATAATAAAGAAGTAGTTGAGTTTGAAAAGAAACCTGGGCATTTAGTACCAGGTTGACCTGTCTTTAAACACACACACACACACACACACACACACACACACACACACACACACATCGTCATAATTTAAACTTTTTCAGAAGAGATAAAAAACTCAACCAAATAGAGTTTAAGATCTTTATTAATCATTTCTAACTAAATGTTACGGCAGTGGATGACTACTGATGATGTCATAGGACAGGACTGGATTATGAACTTGTCTCTGTGACAGCCCCTCCCCCTACAGAGAAACACATGAACGTCACATGTGGAAATCATATGTGAGAACATGTGACATTACCATGTGAACTACATGTAAAGAACATGTTTTCCATGTTTCCTGTGTGAAAGTCACTAAATACCAGCTCTTCTGTGTAAATGTAGGAATACAGTCGTATAAAATACGAGTGTCTTTGTGAGAATCAGGAGTTTGATGTTTGCGGTGTGTGGACAATACCTCACTGGACCAACTTTAAAGAAAGTGACCATTACATGTGAGTAACGTTCTGTTCTATCTCTACATCTAAGAAATGCTAAGCCTTCATTTATTTTGAGAAATTCATGAAGATGTTATATAACTTTAAATAAGAGTAATTAAAACCTAACCTGTCCTAATTCTAGTTACTGGTTCCCACCCCTGCAGGGCAGGTCTAGACCTCAGAATTCATCCAACCTGTAGAGTCTCCAGCATTTCCTGTTTTTCAGTCAGCTCCTGCTGCAGGTTGCAGACCGTCTGCTCCATCAGTGCATTTCCTCGGACTAAAGCTGCTGCTTCCTCTTTCTTTCTCAACCTGTCCAACTCCACCTGACAGGAACAAAAAGTGACATGTAGCAAAAAAAAAAAAGAGTGTTTTCAAGAACGTGCTTTAGGTGATCAGTGCAGAAAATCCACAGCGTTTCTTGTTTCATTCATTTTTCTATGACTGCAGGAAAAAAAATGAAATAAAACAGCAAATTATTTTCTCATGAGAGGGTTAATGCAACTGCTCATTTATCCAGCGTGTTTCCTTGGAGTCTTTATTTTGTCCAGGGAGCAGGGCCTCTGACCAACACTAATGCACATGACTTCAGTTCTGGCCTCGTTCATGAAAAGGCTTCCAGCAGTTGTAGAATTAAACAGAAGATTCTTTAATTACATTTATAGCCAGTTGAGGTTTGGCTTTCTCATGCCGTTCACGTTTTACCTCATATTCAGCAGAAGGATTTTTTAATGGTCACTGACCAAAAAAGTCCAATACTTTGGAGTTTTTTTTCTTCTAGAGACAGAATCTCAGATCTCATGTGTGGAAGTCTGTTACAGATAAGCCAGCTTACCTTCTCTAGTGTCTTTCTAAGTGCTGACTTGTCTCTTTTGAGGTGCGTCAGGACCGTCTCCATGTCTGCTCTCTCACCCTGAAGCTCTTGCAAACAGCTCTGCAGATTGTTGAGCTTTTCTTGGATTTCCTCCTTCTCTCTCTGCCCCTGCTGGGAAGTTTTCAGTTCAGCCTCCTGCTGTTGCTTCAGGCTCTGGGACACAGTCAATCAACCATACATCCAAATAAAGACTCAACCTCTGTACTCATTTCACTGCAGCAGCATGACTCACCTCCTTCAGTGTCCTGCAATGTTTCTCCAGCTCTGAACGTTTAAGATCCGAGTCCTCTTGTGCTCGTTGGAGGTTTTGTGTCTGCTCTGTGAGCGTGTGGTTCAGCCTCTTACTCTCTGAAAGAGCGTCCCGCGTTTTATCCAGACAACCCTACAGAAACATACACGTTTCAGAGTTATGCAGTGTTGTGAAGAATGTTTTTTATTGCAGTTCTTCAGTAACTTTTTTAATTTGCAAAATTGTTCAAAAGGCAGATGATGAAGATGCTCTTTGTATCAAAGATGAGTGTTTCTGGAATCCATAAAATCTCTGATGGGCTGAATAAATGGACTGTAAATCAAAGTTGTCTTATACTTCAGTTGCATTCTGTCATTCTGGTTTGAAAGGACATAAATATTTACATGATGAGACAGTCGGTTTACACTTGGTTGAGCGTTGAGGAGCTGTACCTGTAGCAGCCTCCGGTCCTGCTCACTGGTAGTCAGGACCCTCTGCAGCTGTGCTATCTGTTCCTGCAGACCTTCTATGTTCACCCTGTTGCTGCTGAGGATATTTGACAGTTTGTGGACCTGCTCTCTGAGTTGGTTCTCATGCTGCTCAGACTGAGACAGTGAGGTGGCCAGCCTCTCCTCACTGACTTGCAGTGCTGCACATCGATCTTCACTCTCACTCAGTTTCTTCCTTAAGTCTGTGAGTCTCTCCTGCAGTGCGTTAACTTCTGCGTCCAGCTCTGCTGCCCTCAGCTGGGCCCTCTGTAGCTCACCCTCAAAGGTACGCTGGGAGAGCTCCAGACAGCTCACTCTGCTTTCTGCTGCCTCCAGAGACTCCTTCAGCCTCAGCTGTTCTGCATTTGCACAAGACTCTAAACCACGCAGGATGTCCAACTTGTCCTGTGGAGAAATTAGGGCATTATATTTCTGGCTGGGACAGTGTGAACGTCATCATTTTCTTTAAAATAGCCACATGTCTGTGTGTGTATTCCAGCCAAGACATCAGAGAACTGCTTGGTGACTCTTAATTTTCTCTTTTGAAAACTAAACCAGACAAAGGTTGAGGTTGTTCCTGATCACTTTCTGTGTGGTCACTCACTCTGGATGGTATTAAGTAACGGCCCACATTAGTAAAGCACTTTACTCATCCAGTCATTCCCACGCTGATGACAGTGAGCTACATTATAACCACAGAAGTGAAGCTGCACATCAGGCACCATCAGACCCTCCAACCACCAGCAGGTGATGTGGGTGAAACTCAAAGACAGAACAGAGTCAGAGTGGGGATCAAACCAACAACCCTCTGGTTGTAAGACAAACGATCTACTGAACTACTGCCGTCCCAGAACACAGTTACATTTCCTGGGAGTCAAACCAGGCATCCTGTGTAGTGAAGGAACTTGGCCTTCATGTCAGGAACCCTGGTGTTATTAAGATCTGTTCTCTCATATCAAACAAATCCTTCCCTCATCTGCACAACACCGATGGAATTAGGAACAGCAGTCTGTGTATTTACTGAGTACTTCCTATTTCTTTATTAGAAGAGTGCTCAGTTATTCCTCCAGCTGATCCAGGATGCTCTCAGAGCTCAGACGAGAGTCAGGAGTAGAATCCAGATTCATTGGTAAGATCCAGAATAAAAATTAAACTGTTACTTCTAACCTATAAAGCGCTCAAGCTCTATCTTATATCAAAGATCTTTGTGCTCCTAAAACAGAGCTCCCTTCACTCTCAGACTGCAGCTTTACCTGTGCTTCCTCGAACCAAAGGAAGAAATTCCTGTTTCATGAAGCAGACCCTCTGGTTACGTTTACTTCATATTTTAAATGTTGATGTGAACTTAAAAGCTGAAATGGACTGAATTATGTACATGCAACAGATTCAACTTGACAAATATTTATGTTGTCAATACCAAATCTGTGACATATCATGGAAATGTTACCTGACACGATGAAACCTTTATTTTATTTATTTGAAGTTGATTAAAGTCACTGCTTTGAGGTCCTCAATTTTCAAATCATTCCAACACAACATAAATTCAATACAATTCAAAAATCGCCAGGTAAAGAAAATGCATAAGCAGTAACCATGCTACTGCAGCAACACAGCAGAAAGGTTGGTAGTGGATAAACAGCTGTGACACAGTAGGACACACTGCGTGAGAGAAGAGTGCATATTTCTTTTTTTACATACCTGTAGTGTCCTGGACTCTGTCCAAGCATCCTGCAGACTCGTCATGAGCTGAGCCACTTCAGCCTGGAGGTGTCTTTTGTCCCTCTCTAGACGATGTGCTACATCCTGCTGCAGAGACAGGGAGCCGTCTGCCTTTTGCAACTGTTCTGCCATTTGTCGTTTTCCTAAAACAGCATTCAGACTGTAAATAAAATACACTAAACAATGACCTGCTGATATTTTCTAGTCATTCTGGAGTTTCTCACCCTCCTCTGACTGCTTTAAGGCCGTCTGTAGCTCTAGCACACTGGTGGTGGTCTTCTCCTGAGAGCCTCTGAGCTCACTCACATCTTGACTCAGTTTGGCTATCTGAGCCTTGCCTTCATCCTAAAAGAAGAGAAAAAAATGTTTAAGTGTGATTTATACGTCTATGAGGTGTAGGTTTTTACGTTTCTATAGGACTTTTATTTTTACCCTCTCTCTTTGCGTATCCCTGAGTTCTTCCTGGAATTCCTGGATGGCCGTGTGCAGAGAGATCACATCCAGCTCTTCATCGTGATGCAGGAACACCACAGAACCTGCTGACATGCTCCTGCCTCCTGAGATGAGGTCACATTTTGAAGTTAGCCTACCTTAAGAGAAAATGACAGTATGACATTCCAGTAGATAAGAGCTAAACTCCACCTTTCTCATATACGTGTCTTCTAGGAGGAGAGGGAGACGGTTGTTGTGAACCAGGATTGTCAGAAGGCTTTGTGCGGTTGAGGCCAACAGTGGAGCGCAGAGCTCCGTACAGCCCTGCCAGGTGGTGCTCCAGGTCCCTGCACTTGGCTCTGGTCAGACTTAGCTCCTCCTTCAGGTTTTGGGTCCTGTTTTCAGCAAGACCAACCTTCACAGTGAGTTCTTTGACTGTGGTCCTCGAGTCCCTTAACTCTGCCTCGAGCTGAGCAGTGGTTTCTCTGTGCTTCTGGTCACTCTGCTGTTGACAGACTTCTTTCTCCTGTAGGAACTCTTGGCTCTCTTGCTCAGCTGTTTCCAGTTCTCTCATACGGCACTGCAGAACGGCAACCTGTGCAAACAGGCAGTGCTGAGTCTGTAGGGACTGAGGATTATGTGGCATACAGGTCATAAATGTGCTGCTTCCAGTATTTTCATAAAGTGTGTTGCTGTGTGAATAATAATCATTATATTACCTGTTGTAGATGTTTTCTTCAGTGAGGAATAACTTTTATGGGTCGTGTTGACGAACTGAAAACGGTCTTGTCTGAATGGACCATTCAAAATGTAACGCCGCCTTCATAAAACAGCTTCAGTCTTCTACATTTCCCAGTGATTCATGAAAATGTTTTATAAACCTCCACAATTACACATTGATTTTGGTAGAAGTATTAAAATAGCAGCTCAGAGGACCCACTGTTTTTAGTGTCCCTGGGACGCGTGCTGGATGGCGCTCTGACTGGGACTCCGTAGACCTGCTGGGAGACTTCAATGTTCAAGAGGCAATGACAACGTGACCTGGAGGGGTGTGATTGGGAGGAACGCCAGCCCAATCTCAACCCCAGTGATGGTTTGTTTTTGGAATTCTGTGCAAGTTTCACTAAGAAGTCACAAGTCACAGTTTGGCCATCATGAACACCATGTTTGAGCATTAATATAGTTGATACCAGGGCAGCCTAGGTTGCAGGTTCAATTTTAGAATTTTATGTTTTGGACACTTGGGTGAAGAGAGGATCAGAGCTGTCACTGATCACCACCTGGTGGTGAGCTGGGTCAGATGGCAGGGGAAGATCCTGCACAGACCTGGTAGACCCAAACTTAAAGTCAGGGTCTGCTGGGAATGCCTTGCAGAAGAGCCTGTCAAGATGGTCTTCAAGTCCCACCTCCAGCAGAGCTTTGACTGTGTCCTGAGTGCAGTGGAGGACAAAGAGCCTTGCTCCACTTTGTGATTGTTGAGGCGGCTGTTGCTAGCTGTGGTCACAAGGTGACCAGTGCCAGTCATGGCGGTAACCCCTGCTGGTGGACACCAGAGGTTAGGGGAGCCATCAGGCTGAAGAAGGAGGACTACAGGACATGGCTGGTCTGTGGGTCCCTAGAAGCAGCAGACAGGTACCAGAGGGCCAAGTGGGGTGTGGCAGTTACCAAGGCAAAGTCTTGGGCGTTGAAGGAGTTTGGTGAGGCCATGGAGAAAAGTTTCTGAGGTAGTCAAACAACTACACAGCAGCGGAGTCCTGGGGGAGGAGAAGACCCATCCTGGGTATCTCAAGGCTATGGATGTTGTAGGACTGTCCTGGTTGACACGTCTCTGCAACATTGCGTGGTCATCGGGGGCAGTTCCTGTGGAGTGGCAGACCGGGGTGGTGGTCCCCATTTTCAAGAACGTGAACCAGAGAATGTGTTCCAACTATGGGGGGATCACAGTCCTCAGCCTCCCTGGGAAGGTCTACTCCAGGGTACTGGAGAGGAGGGTCTGGTCGATGGTTGAACCTCGGATAGAAGAGGAGCAATGTGGTTTTTGTCCTGGTCCTGGAACTGTGGACCAGCTCTTTACCCTTGCTAGGGTGATGGAGGGGTCATGGGAGTTTGCCCAAACAATCCACATGTGTTTAGTGGATTTGGAGAAGGCTTATGACCGTGTCCCCAGGGACACCCTGTGGGGGGCGCTCCAGGAGTACGGGGTGGATGGTCTTTTGTTAAGGGCCATTCAGTCCCTGTACCAGAGGAGTGTGAGTTTGGGCCGCATAGCTGGCAGTAAGTCAGACCAGTTCCCAGTGAGGGTTGGACTCCTCCAGGGCTGATTTTTGTCACCAGTTCTGTTCATTCAATTTTTAACTAAAGGAGATCAAATATCCCAGCTCTCTGCTGGGTCATAGCATCTCATCCGCAGGTTAGATCCTTTTTATGGAGCGATCCTGGCTCAGGGGAAGAGAGGCTTCTAGTGATCAGGAGATCAGGGTTCAATCCCAGGCCCAAGCCATGTGTTGAAGTATCGTTGTGCAAGATACTGAACCCCCAATGGCCTCTCCATCACAATGGCTGCCCTCTGCTGTTCAGGGATGGTCAAAAGCAGAGCACAGACTCCACTACATTGCACTGAGGTATATACGTATGCTGCAACAAATCACTTTTCCTTTTCCCATTTGCATCATGAGGTTATAGCTTATTATGACTTTAATGTATCATACTGATGACAATTTCATTATGTATCCTTAAATAAATACTTATGTGACATATATTAGTTTGTCAACTTGAGAAGTCTTAATTGAGCTATTGATCCTTAAAAGTTGTTAAAAGTTACAAAACAGAAAAGACTAAATCTAGATTTATGGTTCGGAAAAGCTCTTTTTCATATTTTTCTAGAAAACTTAGAAGATTCAGATCCTATTTCAGAGGTTAAATCACCTCTAAACTGTCTTGCTTCATTCTCCTGGTGTCTGAGTGAGTTTATGTGTGCTCTGGCTTGTCTTTCTACCTCATTTAGTGCTGCTTCCTTGCCAGCTTCACACTCCAACAGCCTCTGCCCGAGTGTAAAAGCCTCACGACGTGCCTCCTCCTCCTTCTGCTCCTCCTGACATACCCGGCCCTGCAGCTCTAGCAGTTCCCACTTCTGCCGGCTGTTCTCACCCTCAGTGACCTTTATCTGTTTGCATTGAGATGGCATAAACTACTTAAAGGTAATGCTTTATTTAAAATAAATCAAACAGAAATGCCTGAGCTACACAGTCTTTCACCTGTCGACGCAGCTCCTGCAGCTCTCTGCGTGCCTGGAGATGAGTCTTCTCCTGCTGTCTCATTCTGCCTCTTAGCATGGTTAACTCTTGGTTTATTGAGAGCCTACATTCCTCCAAGATGGACAGTTTTTGTTCCTTCTCTCCAAGAGCTTGTTTCAGGCTAGTCATAAAAATAAAGAATGCACAGCAGATCATTTAAAAACAGTTATTGTTTCTAAACAGTCAGAATACCTGTGACAGCTGTACCTGCTGTTGTTGCTCTCTGCTCTTCTGGTGAATGCTCTCAGCTCCTGATTACAGACTTGGACAGCCTCTTTGTCTCTGGTCTCATCACCCAGGAGCTGCTTCAGGTCCAGTGCTTCTTTTCGTAGCTTGTCCCTTTCCTGTGCATGAGCCTCAAACAGGTCTCTTTGCCTTTTAATCAGGTTGCTTTCTGTTTCCTGCAGTTGCAGCCGAAGACTCTCAGACTTTGTCAGCAAACAATGAAAAAAAACATTGAATGACAAAAGTTATTCAGGTAAGTCAGGTAAGGTCGGGTGAATGCACATCAATACAATTAATATAACATCACCTAAAAAAACTTTCACCTTATAATTCATTAACTGATTGTGTCAGACCAATAGATTGAAAACATCAAAAAGTGTCTTTCTGAAGTCATTTATTGTGTTTAACAGACTTGAACAGATTCAGTCCCAGTGCTGCTGACACCTTTACTCGGTTTGTAACAGCTCTGTTAACCCCTCATCATCCACCAGGCATGGACTGACTGGGTGTACT